>JAQMYF010000009.1:938186-948658 GCA_030014195.1 Neosilurus mollespiculum
AATCTTCAAATATTCCACATTTTCCATTAATTTCAGGTTTCATTCGACTTCAGCTATCCAGTTTGGCGTAAGCCTTTCAGCATTCACACCGCAATTTCTTCAGAAATTGCATTTTCTAGTTTTACTATGTAAAGCTGCTTTGTGACAAAGTCAATTGTAAAAATTGCACTATACAAATAAAACTGAATTGAATTTAATTATTTGAGTAAGTATGTTTATATTGAAACAGTGTGACAGTGAAAGGCAAGGTTTTAGGGCAGGGTTGTACAAGAAAATATACCAAAAGCATAAAATTTATTGTCATAGTGGTCTTGCCACTGACATTTTAAATGGTTATAATATTAGAAATCCAGAAAAGCCTGTTTTCTGTACTCTGTGACACATATGAAGCAAGACGTGTACTAGTAATATGTAACCTTGTTATTTTGTACATGTAATTATAATATACATTCAGAATTTAAATATAAGCATGAAATTAAGGTGAACAAGTTTATGAAAAAATCCTAGGAAAATATGAATAAAACAGGAAACCTTGAAAGAAAATTTTGATTACATCTGCTCTCGGATACCCTTCCCAAACATCCAACCCACAACCATTATTTCAATAACTGCTCTAGTCTGAGACTCTAGACTCAAGCACATACAATTATGCATAATTATGTCATGCATTTAATCATTGTAGATGTTAATGATTATGTGACTTTTAATCTATGTTAGAAGATTAACCATAGATACAACCTTGATTCTAGAGTTTATGCACACATAAAAACTATTTAGACATTTATGGCCTGACAACAACGAATTTATATATTTATAGAATATTATATATATTATTTTTAAGTCTTGAGTGCTATGTTGGCCTGGCATTCCTGCCTCAGATTTGTACTAAGACCTGTCACTCACCTGGATAATTTTCATCACCTTTAGTAACTAAATTTATCAGTAAAAACCTACTTAATAATATTTGACAAAAAAACGCTTGTCTCTTTCCTTCTCCGTGCGGTTGGAACAACCGATTACAGCACATTTACCCAACGTTCTACATTCAGACTCCACAGCGCAGTGTTTTCTCATTGGCTTCCGGGTGGCGTACTGCAGATCTATAGCAGTACAGTATATCAGTACTTCAGTGTAGTACATCAGTACAGTATATCAGTACTTCAGTATAATCTCAAACTCAGCACTTCAGTATATCAGTTATTCAGTTCAGTATCTCAGTAGCTCAGTATATAAGCTACTGATATACTGAACTGAAGAATTGATATACTGAAGTGCTGAGTTTGAGATTACAGACATTAAAGTAATTTTTATGTATTTGTGATGCGGTCCGCTCACCTTACTCTCCACTATTGCCTGCTTGACGATGTTCTCCAGCCTCTGATGGTGGTTCCTGCTCGTCTGCCTCTTACCCTGTGGTTTCTCTTCCTCTTTCACCTCAAGTATCTCCATCTCCATCTATACACACACACACACACACACACACACACACACACACACACACACACACCATGTGTAGAATATAAAGACATTAACAATGCAGTAGGTGATAAATAACCAGTGATTTGGCATCTTATATATTATGTAGGAGAGTAAACATGTTTGTGTTTATATGGGTCTATTTTAATGGACACGCCCCCAATGCCCAGCCCAGCCAAATAAATCAGATTAAATAAAAAGGTATAAATCAGCAGGTACTGGGGAGAGACGCTGGTGTAAGAGCCAGATACAGCCATGTATAAACTCGTATATAATCTCACTCTTCATTGTAAGGTATAATAAGCCGCTGTTTTTATACATATCTGCACATCCTCAGTGCACTTAAAAAAACGCTGAGCTCACAGCTTTAAAGTGATGAGGTCATGATGGCTGTAGTTGATCTCTACAGAGCACTGCATGTCCAGGAGGCGGAGCTTTGTGTGCACAGGCGGGCTCAAAGAGTGAAGATAAATAATTAAATCTCCTACAAAACTGCCTTTATCATAAGAGATTGCCACCCCAACACCTTTCTGTTCCTCATCTCACCTTCTGAGGGTTGCGTTTCTGCTGCGCTCGCTCCACCCGCCTCATTCGCTCCAACTCCGTCTCTCTGGCGATCAGCTGCTTCACCTGATAGGTCAGCTGTCTCCGAGGTGGCAGGCCAGAAAACCTCGCAACGTCCTCTACATTACTGTATACACACATGTACAGACACATACACACACATACACGCATGCAGACATGCAAGCACACATATGCATGCCACACACACCCCCACACACAAAGAGAGAGAGTCTTTCACACCTGGTTGATTGAGGTGTGTGTGTGTGTGTGTGTGTGTGTGTGTGTGTGTGTGTGTGTGTGTGCGTTTACTAACGGTTCCAAGATGTAGGTGTACTGTCCCTCGGCTGTGCGTTCCTGTCTGTAGGTGAGGTTGTAGTTAATCATTGTATCAATGAGTTCACAGAGCTGCTGTTTCTCCCTTGTACTGTACAGCTGGGGATTAACCTGAACACACACACACACACACACACACACACACACACACACACTTATTGATTGTAGCGTTATATTACATCAGTATGTGACCCAGCTCTAGTGGTACTTACGGGCCGCAGTCTGGGGCAGATTAGCTCCAGTAAAAGACTCAGAACATCCAAGCACAGATTATTCTGACACACACGGCTCCGTATGGAAGGAGTGATCTCTGCCAACATGGCAACCAGGGCATTCTTCGTGTGCTGGGTTTTGCTAAGACTCTGTAGAAGATTCAAGAAATAAATCAATGGCTTTCATCACCACAAACAGAGTTTAAGATTATAATAGTTCTAATAGTGTTATAATCAGATTATAATAGTTTTCAAGCCTCGCCCCCCTCACAGCCGTATACAGGACCTCATGACCATTACCTCATAGTGGCTGTTGGGGTAAGAGATGCGAGGGACTGAGGTAGCAGCGAACAGGTAATGGAAGGCAGCGGGGAGGAAGGGCAGGTATCGCATGAGGGAGTAGTTCTGCCCGTGTAACACACACTCGTTTACCAGGTCAGAGAAACAGAGCCAGTCCAGTCCGGAACACACACCCACCAGGCTCGGATCCTTCAGCTTCATACTGAGGAAATTATCATACAGACCCTGATACACACACACACACACACACACACACAGGTACACAGAGGTGTATACACACACAAACATACACACACAAACATGCACACGTACATAGGCATGCATACATACACATACACACGTATACACATGCACACGCGCACACACAGGAACACGTATACACACACACACACACACACACACAAGTACAAGTGTATACACAGGTACACATACAGACACAGGTACACACATGCACACACATACAGGTACACACAGAAACACAGGTACAGACACGTACACATATACAGAGCTGTATATTAATATACTAATATATATTATTATATATTTATAATCTGTTTATTTCTGATGGGAGATTTCTGCATGTATTTATAATAATATTCCAGACTAATTGGCCCATAAAGGAAATAAATAAAATGCAAAAATGTAAAATAAAATTGAGAAAATCATTTTTAATAAGAGGAAGAGAAAATGTAGAATTGTGTTTATCTGATTGCATAATTTATTTTAAGGAACGAATTCGTTATATTTTGTATGTTTATTATGACAGGTTGTGTGCAATTTTTATAAAACTTTAATGAAGGTAACAGTGGCATGGTGTTGGGGTTCTCCTGTACTAATGCTGGTACCTGGATGAGTTTCTCTTGCTCTCCGCTGGACGATACAAGGTGAAGGATGTGCTGAAGTCTCTGGCTGCTGTCTTTAAGCCCCACCTCCTCAAAACCTCTGAAGGGGTCTCCACCAATCTGTTTCCTGCCAATTCAACCCAACAGTTGGTCATGCAACTCTAATCTTAATCACATGATCTCTAACAGTGAGCTATAAAAAATACTATACTTGTATAATAAAAGAATATGGAAATCTGAGTTACATCATCACTGCCCAAAACAAACAGGAACAGGAAGTGTTTAATTAAACAGTTAACTGTTTCAAAGCCATGCCTCAATATTCTGAAATTAACTTTAACACCAGTAGAATATTTCACAAAATTCAGATTATTTACATTCATATCCTTTATTATTTCTACTGTCTCCATTTCACAGGTATTACCAACAGAGTGCTGCACATCCCCCTACTGGACACCTACAGAACTACAAGTATCAGCTGTACTAAAAAAAGATGCATGATTCACTCACTCACTCATTTTCCAAACAGCTTAATCCTACTAGGGTTGTGGGGAGGGCAGTGCCTATCCTAAACAACACTGGGGGAAGGCGGGGTACACCCTAAACAGCTCACCAAACTATCACAGGGCCAACACACACACGCACAACCATTCACCCTCACACCTAGGGGCAGTTAGCCTAATGTCACTAATATCAATCGAAAGACTTCGCCAAGCACGGGACTTGAACCCAGGACCTTCTTGCAGTGAGGCGCACATGCTTAACCTCCAGTACTGGACAAAATTGTGTAGTTTTCACCGTAAATGCAAACTAAATGGTAAAGAAAAATTACTTATTAAATATTTTGTGAAACTGAGAAAGTTGCAAAATAAACAAAACCCTTATATAAAAACACTTTTAAACTAGTTCAAATTAAATTTTATTTGTCATTGAGGGTTTTTACAGCCCTGATTACATGCACTCATAGTGAGGAATGTGTGTACCTTTTTAGTCGAGGAAGCTGAAATATTTCTTGCCACACTGAAAACAGTCCCTTGTTCTGGTCCTTTAATCCGATGCTTATAGAATTCACTACACGCTGATCCAACTGTCTCTGACCACGCCCATATAAAAACTAACACAAACAAACAAACATATATCACAGGACATCAGGATAAAACAGCACTGACACAATTCATCTACAGTATCCTATTAAACACACACAGACACACACACACGCGCACACACCTGTAAGGTGTTGATACACGCACGTATGTCATTGTCAGTCTTCTCACACAAGGCCATCAGAGAGCCTGTGTCTGCCTTCATACCCTGTCTCCGTGTGATCTAACATGCATGCACACACACACACACACACACACACACACACAGAAAGGTAATGTAAATACATTAGAGTGTGTGTGGTTTGAAGTTTGAAAGTACAGTGTGATGTCACCTCTGCGAGTCTCTGTGTGAGGCGAGACTGCTGCGTCTGAGGGAAAGTCAACAGAAACGCCTGCTGTCTTAGGGGCCTCAGAGCTGGGGTGTAACTATGGAGACAAACCAAACCAGTATAAGCCAATCAGATTTCAGCCTGATTCACATCACACACATCAACCACTCACTCTAGTCACTCACTCAGTCCAACCAACCTCTCACTCCAACCATGCACTCACTCCAACCACAGACTCCAACCACTCAATTACTCCAACCTCTCAATCCAACCTTTCACTCACTCCAACCACTCAATTACTCCAACCTTTCACTCACTCCAACCACTCAATCCAACCTCTCCCTCACTCCAACCACTCAATCCAACCTTGCACTCACTCCAACCACAGACTTCAACCACTCAATCCTTCCAACCACAGACTCCAACCACTCAATCCAACCTCTCACTCACTCCAACCACAGACGTCAACCACTCAATCCAACCATTTCAATCCAACAAGACTCCGACCACTTCAATCCAACCACAGACTCCAGCCTCTAATTTCAACCACTCCTTCCAATCACTGCAACAACTCTCTCCATCCACTCACTCTAAATCACTCATAACCATCATCAACAACATCAACCACAGACTCCAATCCCTCACTTGAACCACTCACTCCAATCCATCATACTCCAATCCCTCACAAACTCCAATCACAGCCTCAAACCCCTCACTCCAATCACAGACTCCAATCAGATTCACACACTGGAGTTATACAGAGAGCAAAATGAGGAGTAGGATGAGGAATAGCACAGGGAACAGGAAGAGGAACTTACAGGTCATTACAGATGCAGATGATGGGTCGAAGCAACACAGACTCTTTCTTTTTCTTTTTCTTTAAGGGGTTTGAGGTGGAATGTTCTCCTTCTTGATTATCCTTCCTGTTCAGAATTGCTAACAGAACACTGATGGCAGCCTGAAACAAAGCACCAAATCATCATCACCAAGACCATGAAGAGGAAACAGAAGACTGAAAGGAGAAGTAAGATCATCACAGATGGAGGAAGAGCAGGAGTCTGAGAAGGAGGAGGAGTCTAGGGAGGAGTAGTAGGAGAAGGAGTCTGAATAGGAGCAGGAGGAGAACTTTCAGATCTTACTGCTGGAGCTCCATCTATTTCGTCGATGATGAGACAGTTTGGTTTCTCGTTGGCTCCCAGGACCGACTTCATCTGTGTGGCCGTGTTGATGCGCTTCTGAAACAACTCCGCACTACGATCATCACTGTACACAGACAAGACAGATACAACGCACACAGGCACACACAACACAGATAAAACACACACATGCACACACACAAAACACAGACACAAACCATGCACAAAGACAAACACACACACGCAATACAGATACAACACACACGCAACACAGATACAACGCACACACAAACGCACAACACACACCACAGACACAACACAGATAAAGCACAGATACAACAGACACATAACACAAATACCACACACAACACAGATACAGCACACACTCAACACAGATACAACACACACAAACAACTCAGATACAACACATACACACACAACACAGATACAACAGACACACAACACAAATACCACACACACACACAACACAGATACAACACACAACGCAGACATACACACACACACCCCCCCACAACACATACAACACACACAACACAGATACAACACACATACACAACACAGATACAACATACACAACGCACACCCAATTGAGATATTTAATGAAAAATGAAATTTAAAAACTATACTAACTCTATAATATACAATAATGACTATAATGTGTGTGTTTTGGATTGCTGCATGTTGTGTTGTTTTGTGTGTGTGTGCGTATTCAGTACCTGGCAACACACATACACACACACACGAAACAGATACAACAATCACACACAACACAGATACAACATACACGACACAACACAGATACAACATACACAACACAACACAGATACAACATACACAACACACACCCAATTGAGATATTTCATGAAAAATGACATTTAATAACTATAATAATGACTATAATGTGTGTTTTGTATTGCTGCATGTTGTGTTGTGTTGTGTGCGTGTGCATCTTCAGTACCTGGCAACATACACACACAACACAGATACAACACACACAACACACACACACACAACACAGATACAAACCCACACAACACAGATACAACAAAAACACACACAACCACACAACGCAGACATATACACACACCCACAACACAGATACAACACACACCCACACACACAACACAGATACAACAAAATACACACACAACACAGATACAACAAAACACACACAACACAGATACAACAAACACACACACAACGCAGATACAACAAACACACACACAACGCAGATACAACACACACACACACACAGTTGAGATATTTAATGAAAAATGAAATTTAAAAACTATGCTAACTCTAAAATACATAATAATTACTATAATGTGTGTGTTTTGTATCGCTGCATGTTGTGTTGGGTTGTGTGTGTGTATTCAGTACCTGGCATTGATCTCAACTACATTATATCCGGCGTGTTTAGCAATGATGTGTGCTAACGTCGTCTTTCCTAATCCAGGAGGTCCAGACAGGAGCGCAACCTTCTCATACACGTACGTATACATGTGCACACCCACACCACACCCATAGATGAAAAAGACACTGTGGATGAGTTAAAAGTCCTGGTACAGGGTTACAGGATGTCAAGACAGTTACACATTGTCTAAAGATGGAGCAAGACAGGACGGGTCTGACCTTGAGTTTGGGTCGCTTGTACTGGTCCAGCTCTGCCTCCAAGATCTCTTCAGTCATCTGACTTTTTGTTTTAAAGCGCTGGTTCTGGTTCTGAGTGTTGGTGCTGTTCGCTCTGGACTCGGCTGTGGGTGGGCGGGGCTTTCTCTCTCTCCCGAAAACCACAGAGTCCCAAAGTTTCAACCATTTCAACAGACACCGATTGGTAAACTACACACACACATACAATTATAATTATCTGTTTCCAAGTACAATAAAAGCTTCTGTTTTAAAATTTTAAATTAATATTAATGTAATGTTTTTATTTTTAAATTATTTAATATATTTAAAAAAACAATATTAAAAACCCTGAAGAGAAAATGTGAGTATCTAGAAGAAAAACAATCAGAGTAAATAAAAATTAGGGGGGGAAAAAAAAAAAAAAAAAAAACAAACAAAAACCACACAAATAGGTTACTGAAAAATTAAAAAAGAAAAGAATCTCAGAAGAACAGAAGATTATAAAGAGATGAGTTTACAAGAATAAAAAAGAAAAGAGAATAACATTAAAACTATAAAGAAATTGTTTGTATATGAAGGACAGGAAACAATTCAAAGTCTTTAGCATTAGAAGTCTGTGTGTGTTACATCATCACTCAGGAGCTCCATATAATGCTGAGGGGCGAATCGATCCACCCACAATCGAGAGGCAGAGCTTTCATCAGACACGTTAACGGATTCACCCTCAATGTCATCTGTTACCTCCTCCACAGGAACTTCAGGATCTATACCACTGAACACACACACACACACACACACACACACACAGGTGATGATGATTGTGATGGTGG
The DNA here is from genome assembly GCA_030014195.1 of Neosilurus mollespiculum. Taxonomy (NCBI): domain Eukaryota; kingdom Metazoa; phylum Chordata; class Actinopteri; order Siluriformes; family Plotosidae; genus Neosilurus; species Neosilurus mollespiculum. The sequence goes on from JAQMYF010000009.1 coordinate 946,962, forward strand.
TGATGTTAGTGATGGTGCTAATGATGTTAGTGATGATGATGGTAGTGATGGTGATGATGGTAGTCATGGTGATGATGATGGTGCTAATGATGTTAGTGATGTTCGTGATGGTGATGATGGGGGTAGTGATGATGGTAATGGTGATAATGATGTGATAGTGATGATTTACATTTACAGCATTTGGCAGACGCTCTTATCCAGAGCGACTTACAATTATCATTTTCATACAACTGAGCAATTGAGGGTTAAGGGCCTTGCTCAAGGGCCCAACAGTGGTGATAGTGGGGATTGAACCACTGACCTTCGGTCAGTGACCCGTCGCCTTAACCACTAAGCCACCACTGCACTGATGATGGTGGTAGTGATGGTGCTAATGATGTTAGTAATGGTGATAGTGATGGTGATGACGGTGGTAGTGATGGTGATGGTGATAATGATGTTAGTGATGGTGCTAATGATGTTAATGATGGTGATGATGGTGCCAATGGTGATGATGATGGTGATGATAATGAACATGGTGGTGATGGTGATTATGGTGGTTATGATGATAGTGATGATGTTGAAGGTAATAAAGATGATCCAAGGGACAGGGGTTCAATAATGATGATGGTGATAATGATAATAATGATGGTGATGATAATGATGACGGTGATGACGGTAATGATAACTGATGATGGTGATGATAATGGTGATAATGTTAACAATGATGGTGATAAAGATGACAATGATGGCGGTGGTGATGGTGGTAATGATGACGATGATAATGATGATGGTGGTGATGGTGATAATGATGACGGTGGTACCTGTTGAGGAGTTCTGTTAATTTATGCGATTCCTCCACCAACTGACAAGGTCGCTGTAGAAGAAAAACAACGGGGTTCAGACCTGTGTGTGCGCATGTGTTTGTGAGTGTGAGTGTGTTAAAGTTTATACAGTTAATTAAAATAAGATTAATTATTCCTGAAAGAAATAAACATTTTAAAATTGTGGGTTTTTTTTTTAAGAAAACTGTAATGTAATAAAACTGAGGATAAAATCCTTTATTTTCCCTCCTGGATTTGTGCTGTGGTCACTACACCAGTTAGGAGATAACACTACACCAGGAGATAAAGATGAGACAGTACAAAACAACAAGCGCAGAAACCATGGAAAACATAACATAACATAGGCATAGGCCATACTCTGAACACGTTTCCTTTCGGAAGCAATTCAGTACCCTGCGAAAACCACTTCAACCCGTCGAGCTATTGGCATGGTTCAGCCCCCGCTAGTAAATCACGAGATAGAATTACTCAGTATAGTGCTTTTTATGGTCATTTATGTTAAAATAAACTTTGTATCACTTAAACGTATTACATTACAGGACTCTTTAAAATAAACTAAAATAAAAGTAAAACTGAAAAATGAAGAAATAGATCATGTAAAGTGAGCTGATCGTTATCGTAAAATAAACCCTGACAGAGTGAACAGGAACTGATATATAAACTCAATTCAACAGAAATTAATTGAAGTGAGTTTATATTTTTTGAATGCTGTGACTGAATAATCAGAATGAAGTATTAATTATTAGTTGTGTAATTAATATAAACTGTGTAATGAAAATAAAAATAAAATGAAACAAACTACAATAACATTATAATATATAATAAGAAATATGCACACTATATGTGTGTGGTAGGGTGGGGGGGGGGTCGGTT
>JAQMYF010000009.1:981576-998288 GCA_030014195.1 Neosilurus mollespiculum
TCTCTCTCTCTCTCTCTCTCTCTCTCTCTCTCTGTGTGTGTGTGTGTGTGTGTGTGTGTGTGTGTGTGTGTGTGTAGGTCATCATGAAGTTCCCCCTGTGGCCCACACCACCATGCTGAGAGAATTCCCAGAGAACCTACAGCGCTCTGGTGATGTAATTCCACCCCGAGGTTCCTCTTCCGTGTACCGGCCCGGAACTCAACCAGTCAGTTACCCACATGGAGATCTTATTTATATATGATTACACATAAAGGTATATTAGTCATTTTCACGTCTTATGCGTAGATGCGTCCAGCAAGACGTGAAAGTTCTTTCCCCACCTTGCCTGACTCTCTGACCTCTGACCCTGTGACCTCGTGCTTGGTGACCCTGCTGCTCGCGACACTGCTTGCATTCTTTTTCACCTACAAGCAAGTGAGTGTATCTGTAACACCTGCAACACGTATTTGTTCGGAGTTAGGTTTTTTGTGTGTTTTAAGTTACATCCTGTTGCTATGGCGACACATCCAGCCACGCCATTCTGGAATACTGAAGTGCAGGGCCGGGAGTTTTAACCTTATATATTTTGCATAAAAGCATTCTGGAAATTAAATAAAAAGTGTAAGTGTTAACACACACACACACACACACACAGATAATGTTGATTTACTTTGATTTAGTTATGAATGCAGTAATGGACAAAAGTTTTATTGCAGACTAATAAGTAAAAAAATAATTGAAAGTGTTTGAAAAATTAAATATACATAAAATACAGGTATTAAAGCAGCTTTCAGGCAATTTATGACCAAAGCTTACATGGCTTGGTGGCCATCAAGAATCGTGACTAAAATCTTTTTGCAAAAACTGTAGAAACCTTCAAGATCTCCTAAAAGCAAATGAAAATAATTTGCAAGCAATAGTAAGAAATTCCAGACACCCTAGGTGCACATAGGTAAGTTCGGTCATGCAAGGAGAACTATCCACAAAACAACTGGCTGCATGTAAGTTGTAGTTTGCCATTAGGACTCCATTAGGACTCATGGAGACGCTAAGCAATGTCTACTATACATCATATTTCTTGCAATGGGCACCATACACTGTACAGGTCCTGTACATGACACAGCTAGAACACCATGACGTGCTTACCATGGCCCTGACACGTGGAAACATGTGTTATTAGCAGAAACATGGAGAAAAAAATATATTTGAGATGAATTATTAATTCAATATCATATCGCTATGCCACCAATGTTGATACTGACCATCAAGAAAATTGCTGGACCCAGAGTTCACCAAAGAGCCAGTCATGTATGAAAGTGAGACATCATGGTTCAAGGTCACCTCCAGTACAGAGGTTTCACAAAGCTATATAAGATGGGTGGTAACATTATCAGACACAAATATCAACAGATTGTTGCTTCCCATTATGTTTCAAACCTAAAAGCAGCTCAGATTTTTTACCATAGGGTTGATAACAGACTGTTTTATGACCATTTGATGAACAAAATACCCTCTAAAATTGCTTACTATTGTATTAAGTAATAGTAATACTTGTATTAAGTATTAAGTGTCTTGGGCCTCAATAATTTTTAGTAGCACTTACAAATGTTTATTATTTGTAATTTGAACATCTTGAAGGTGTCTGATTCTTTTAATATGATAATTATTCATCATGACAAGCACCTGGGAGTCTGGTACGATCATGTCCATGTATGCAGAGGAATTTTTCAATACTGTATGATGTTATATTTGCTACAATATTATATTTTTATTAATAAACAAGTCTGTTTGATTATTGTTCTGTGATGAATATCGTCTTGAAAGTGAAATTAAGTCTTTGTGACAAGACTTTTGTCCAGGCAAAAACAGGAATGTTTATATTTAAGAAGCTGTAAAGATTAGAAGAAATTCTAATACCCAATTCTAATTCCCAATACTGCTGCTAGCACATATTATTCAGTACCATTGAAGGGTTATTTTAAGTCATTGTTGATTAAAATCAGTTAATAGTTTGGTGAGATATGGGCTTTTATACAACCCAAATTTCAGAAAAGTTGGGACATTCTTTAAATATAAATAAAATTAAAACTAAAAGACTTTCAAATCACATGAGCCAATATTTTATTGACAACAGAACATAGATAACATATCAAATGTTTAAATTAAGAAATTATACCATTTTATGCACAAAATGAGCTCATTTCAAATTTGATGCTTGCTACAGGTCTCAAAATAGTTGGGACAGGGGCATGTTTACTATGTTGTTGCATCTCCTCTATTTCTAAAATAGTTTGAAGATGTCTGGGCATCGAGGTTATGAGTTTCTGGAGTTTTGTTGTTGGAATTCGGTCCCATTGTTTCCTGATATAGGTTTCCAGGTGCTGAAGAATTCGTGGTCGCCTTTGAAGTATTTATCATTTAATGATGCACCAAATGTTCTCTATAGGTGAAAGAGCTGGACTGCAGGCGGGCCAGCTCAGCACCTGAACTCTTTTCCGACGAAGCCAATCTGTTGTAATAGCTGCAGTATGTGCCTTTGCATTGTCCTGCTGATATACAAAAGGCCTTCCCTGAAATAGACGTCATCTGGAGGATATGTTGCTCTAAACCTTTATATACCTTTCAGCATTCAAAGTTCCTTCCAAAACATGCAAGCTGCCCATATCTTATGCACTTATGCACCCCATACCATTAGAGATGCTGGCTTTTGAACTGAACACTGATAACACGCTGGACGGTGTTCATCTTCTTTATCCTGGATGACTTCGCGTCCATGATTACCAACAAGAATGTCAAATTTGGACTCGTCTGACCATAGAACACTTTCCCACTTTGAAACAGTCCAAATGTGTCTTGGCCCACAGGACACCACGGAGCTTTTGGGCCATGTTCAAATACGGCTTCCTTTTTGCATGATAGAGCTGTGTTGGCATCTGCAGATGGCACAGCGGATTGTGTTTACCGACAGTGGTTTCTGGAAGTATTTCTGGGCCCATTTATTAATGTCATTGACACAATCATGCCGATGAGTGATTCAGTGTGGTCTGAGGGCCCGAAGACCACAGGCATCCAATAAAGGTCTTCGGCCTTGTCCCTTACGCACAGAGATATCTCCGTTTCTCTGAATTATTTGATGATGTTATGCACTGTAGATGATAAGATATGCAAAGCCTTTGTAATTTGACCTTGAGAAATATTGTTTTTAAAGTATTTTATGCACTCTTTCACAGATTGGAGAGCCTCTGCCCCCCTTCTTTACTTTAGAGAGACTCTGCCACTCTAACACATCCCTTTTATAGCTAATCACGTTACAGACCTGATATCAGTTAATTTAGTGATTTGCTAGATGTTCTCCTAGCTGAATCTTTTTAAACTGTCTTGTTTTTCAGCCATTTGTTTCCCTGTGCCAACTTTTTTGGGACCTTTAGCAAGTATCATATTTGAAATGAACTCATTTTGTGGATAAAATTGTAAAATTTCTCAGTTTGAACATTTGTTATGTTATCTATGTTCTGTTGTGAATAAAATATTGCCTCATGTGATTAGAAAGTCTTTTAGTTTTCATTTTATTCAAATTTAAAGAAAGTTCGAACTTTTCCAGAATTTGGGATGTACATGATTGTTCATATATGTGACAAGACTTTTGTCCATGACTGTATATTTATCAGGTGTTTTGTGTTTTTGTTTATTTTTTGTTTTTGTTGTGTTTGACACCAGCAGGTTAAAAAGACTCGGAGATCAGAAGAGATGACAGGTTTAACACCATTAATAGATAACACCAGCCAGACAAGTAAGATTTTGCCCAGAGGAAATGAAATTGGCTCATCATCAACTTACAGCTTCAGCGGCAATCAATCGGACCACAGCAGCTCTGTCCCATCCAATCACAGCCGGCCTCACTTGAGCATTCAGGACTTGCTCTCTACATCAATATCCAACTTCTCCAGAGAGTCCAAGGGTGAGGACCTGACAGGATGAAGTGTGTGTGTGTGTGTGTGTGTGTGTGTGTGTGTGTGCTGCACAGTGAGTGGATATAAATAACAGAATGTATTTCAGATGTGCAGCCCGACATGGTGGAAGTGGGTAAAATTTCCTTCAGTCCTTCTGACATTCTGGGACACGGTACAGAGGGGACGTTTGTGTTCAGGTGAGCGATTTACACTCTATAAAGTGCAGGTGTATCTTAATGCACTCACACTATTATGGTTTCTATAGTAACAGATCGTATACAGGGGCGTGTACAGGGCACGCTACGCTGATAATAAACATGAAACAGAAAAACATGGGGTTTGATGAGAGCGGAGCTCCTAAACAGAGGTACACAGGCATGGAACATGACTTGGATGGTTGTCCCACGTCCTGCCTAAGTTGATGCTGATTGGCTGTTATGTATCGCTGGTTTAAATAATGACAGGAAGTAGTAAAAAAAAACAAAAAACTATCCGGCAAACAGTATAATCAGAGGCACAGGCAAAAATCAGCAAACGGTAAAGCAATAAGCACAATCAAACACAGAAAATAAAATGTTAAGTAAATCAACAACTCGGCAAACAGAGTGTATAGCAAACTATTGCTGCACATCGTGGCGGTGAAAAAAAGTCTTTTAAAGTCTCTGAGATGAGTGTAGTTGATTGGAAAGTGCCATTGCATTCTGCGAAGTGTGTGTATGTGTGGTGTCCATGTTGGAAAGGTCAGAGTCTCTGCGTGTGTCGGGAACGGGTGAGATCATGACCTTTATGCAGTGCCTGAATCTTTATGTTGTAGGGATTTTTTCTGTAAGGTCAGGTTTGTTTACATTTATGGAAGGAGTCTGAAGTGTGAGAAGTACAGCTGTAAGTTAGAAACATACATGAACATTTATAGCTGCAGTAATGTAATAGAGAACAGGAAATGACATCATGTCATGTGAGGGAAAATTGTATTTGTTGTGTTACAAGCAGAATTATCATCATTGTGGTTGTACCATCGTGTGTGTGTCTGTGTGTGTGTGAAGAGGTCACTTTGACGGACGACATGTGGCAGTGAAGCGTATCTTGCCTGAGTGTGTGGAGTTTGCTGAGCGTGAGGTTCAGCTGCTGCGCGAATCAGATGAGCATCCCAACGTCATCCGCTACTTCTGCACTGAGCGTGACCGCCAGTTCATCTACATCGCCATTGAGCTGTGTGCCGCCACCTTACAACAGGTGTGTGTGTGTGTGTGTGTGTGTGTGTGTGTGTGTGTGTGTGTGTGTGTTTGTGTGCCTCTCTTTTTTTAATAGAGGCTTATATAAGTAATTGCCCCTTGTGCGTTTGTGAATACAGGGGGTGAATACAGGGGTCAATACAGGGAATGAACACAGAGGGTGAATATAGGGCCTGAATATAGGGGCTGAATACAGGGGGTGAATATAGGGAGTGAATATAGGGGTTGAATACAGGGAGTGAACATAGGGGGTGAATATAGAGGGTAATTAAATGGGGTAAATACAGGGGGTGAATACAGAGGGTAATTACAGGAGGTGAATGCAGGGGGTGAATACAGGGGGGGTGACAACAGGGATGAATACAGGGGGTGAATACAGGAGGTGAATATAGGGGGTAAATACAGAGGGTAATTATACGGGGTGAATATAGGAGGTGAATACAGTGGGTAATTAAAGAGGTGAATATAAGGGGTGAATATTGGGGTGAAAACAGAGGGTAATTACAGGGGGTGAATATAGGGGGTGAATACAGAGGGTAATTAAAGTGGTGAATATAGGGGGTGAATAAAGGAGGTGAATACAGAGGGTAATTGAAGAGGTGAATATAGGGGGTGAATACAGGGGATAATTAAAGGGGTGAATATAGGGGGTGAATACAGAGGGTAATTACAGGGGGTGAATATAGGAGGTGAGTACAGAGGGTAATTAAAGGGGTGAATATAGTATGTGAATACACGGGTCAATACGGGGGTGAATATAGGGGCTGATTATAGGGGTTGAATACAGGCGGAGAATTTAGGGGTGAATACAGGGAGTGAATATAGGGGGTGAATACAGAGAGTAGTTACAGGGGGTGAATTCAGAAGGTAATTACAGGGGGTGAATATAGGAGGTGAATTCAGAGGGTAATTACAGGGGGTGAATGTAGGGTGAATATAGGAGGTGAATACAGAGGGTAATTAAAGTGGTGAATATAGAGGGTGAATATAGGAGGTGAACACAGAGGGTAATTAAAGTGGTGAATATAGGGGGTGAATTCAGAGGGTAATTACAGGGGGTGAATGTAGGGGGTGAATATAGGAGGTGAATACAGAGGGTAATTAAAGTGGTGAATATAGAAGGTGAATATAGGAGGTGAACACAGAGGGTAATTTAAGTGGTAAATGTAAGGGGTGAATATAGGAGGTGAATACAGAGGGTAATTTATGTGGTGAATATAGGATGTGAATACACGGGTCAATACGGGGGTGAATATAGGGGTTGAATACAGGCGGTGAATTTAGGGGTGAACATAGGGGGTGAATACAGAGGGTAGTTACAGTGGGTGAATACAGAGGGTAATTACAGGTGGTGAATACAGGGGGTGAATACAGGGGAGTGAATACAGAAGGTAATTACAGGGGGTGAATATAGGAGGTGAATACAGAGGGTAATTAAAGGGGGTGAATGTAGGGGGTGAATATAGGAGGTGAATACAGAGGGTAATTAAAGTGGTGAATATAGAAGGTGAATATAGGAGGTGAACACAGAGGGTAATTAAAGGGGTAAATGTAAGGGGTGAATATAGGAGGTAAATACAGAGGGTAATTAAAGTGGTGAATATAGGGGGTGAATATAGGAGGTGAATACTGAGGGTAATTAAAGTGGTGAATATAGGGGGTGAATATAGGAGGTGAATACTGAGGGTAATTAAAGGGGTGAATATAGGGGGTGAATACAGAGGGTAATTAAAGGGGTGAATATATCCTCCTAAGACCCAAACACCAGATAACTATTACCACTTACCACCTGATAACTATTAAACTTGATCAACATCTTCAAACACAAAGAAGTTCACCTAAAGAGTAACACCCAATGGCCCTCATATGAGAACCGTACAAGGACATACACACAAGTAGTTGGAAGAAAATATGATGTCCTTATATGAGGACATTGGGGTCTCAAGAGGATATTTCAGGAATATAAACCTACAGATCTGGTATGTGTTTATTTGTTGGTAGTATGTTGAAGACCCGAGCTGTCCATATTCCAAACTTGACCCCGTAACCCTGCTGGAGCAGACGATGTGCGGACTCAACCACCTTCACTCACTCAACATCGGTGAGTTTCTGTCATCATGGTGACCGTATCACCAATAACAAGATCCAGATGAACACACAGGATGTTATACTGTTGGTGTAAATCAGTACTGCAGGGTTTATTAAACTCTCATAATACAGGATGACCTGAGTTCAGCAGTGGTAGAATATTCAGTAATCAGTCAGTCAGGAGTCCCTGTTATAGTACAAAGCATAGCATTGTTTTAAACATATTCAGCGGTATTTCTACAGTAATTCTACTCTCCACTGCGAAAACTCCTCCAGAACATTCCGTTAACACAGACGCCTTTCTGATCTTCTCACATTCATGTGGTTTTATCTTCTGGATTTTTTTTATTTAGTTCACAGAGACCTGAAGCCTCGCAATATCCTCCTCTCGACTCCAGGAGCGCTCGGTCGAGTGCGAGCTGTGATCTCGGACTTCGGATTGTGTAAAAAACTTCCAGACGGACGGCACAGTTTCAGCCTGCGCTCCGGAATCCCAGGGACAGAAGGATGGATCGCGCCGGAATTACTCAGCGCCGTGGAGAGAGGAAACCCTGTATGATAATAATAATAAAATAAAATAATAATAATAAAATAATAATAATAGTTCTAACAACAATAATAATATTAATAATAAAATAATAATAATAATAATAATGATGTCAATGATAATAATAATAATAATAATAATAATAATGTTATTCGATCTGATTGGTCAGGAGATGTTGCATAATTTTCTGTTGATTTTTGTGTGTGTCTGTGTTTGTAGACGAGTGCGGTAGACATTTTCTCAGCAGGATGTTTGTTTTATTATGTGGTATCCAGAGGGCAGCATCCATTTGGAGACACGCTGCGGCGTCAGGCTAACATCCTCAGTGGAACGTACAGTCTGGAGAACTTTATGGAGGATATACATGGTGTGTGTGTGTGTGTGTGTGTGATGTAGGTGGTGACTAAACAATACATAGGGAAAGAGTACCCCTAAGTACAATTTGTGCTTATTTCTTTTGATAGGGTGCCATTACTTTTGTGCTTACTGTTGTATTTATCTTAATTTATGGATTTCTTTCTTTGAGTCATTAATGCTGTGTGTGTGTGTGTGTGTGTGTGTGTGTGTGTGTGTGTGTGTGTGTGTGTGGCTATAGATGACGTTGTTGCGAAAGATTTAATAGAAATGATGATCAGCGGAGATCCTGAGTCCCGCCCCTCCACCGCTACCATTCTGAAACACCCGTTTTTCTGGACGCCGGATAAACAACTGCAGTTTTTTCAGGTTTATAAATAAAAACGTTTAAATAGTGAAAATGTTCAAAAATCCTGAACAACAGAGCTCAATGTAAAGTAATCATTTCACAAAATGTGTGTGTGTGTTTGTGCGCTGAAGGATGTCAGTGATCGTATAGAAAAGGAACCAGCAGAGAGCCCAATAGTGTTCCGGTTAGAGACGTCGGGTCGATCGGTGGTCCGAACCAACTGGAGAATGCACATCTCAGTGCCCCTACAGGCCGGTTAGTAGAACTGCAGCTATTGTTTTCATACCTGTATCAGGTAGGAGAGGAATAATTAAGAGGTAGGAGAGGAATAATTTACAGTCAAACTAACTGTGTCTGTTTTCTGTCTGTCAGATCTCAGGAAGTTCCGCACATATAAAGGGAACTCGGTCAGAGACCTGCTCAGAGCTATGAGAAATAAAGTTGGTCTTTTATCATTATTATTATTGTTGTTGTTGATGTTGTTGTTTTGTTGTTTTTATTATGTTATAATAATAACAATAATAATAATTTTATAAATACAATATAATAATTGTATTGTCATTAGAATTATTTTATTATTGTTATTATTATTATTATTATTATTATTATTATTATTATTATTGATAGCTCATCTGCCTCACAGCAAGAAGGACCTGGGTTCGAAATGGGCTTTGGGTGGTTCTGTTGTGAGTTTGCATGTTCTCCCCGTGCTTGTGTGGGTTTCCTCTGGCTATTCCGGTTTCCTCCCACAGTCCAAAAACATGCACTGTAGTCTAACTGGCTGTTCCAAATTACCCCTAGGTGTGAGTGTGAGTGTAAAGGGTTGTGTGTGTTGGCCTGTGATGGCCTGACGAGCTGTTCAGGATATAACTGCTCTCGCTCAGAGTCGGCTGAGATAGGCACCAGCCTCCCTGAGAGTCTTATAAAGGATAAAGCAGCTTAGAAAATGAATGAAATACCAAACGTTAACTCTTCAGTACGTCAGCTTGGGGTGTTGTACTGATTAGTACCGGTAGATTTGTTACATACCAGTCATTTTTATTAATGTCTATTAAAAGATAAGGATGATAAAAAACATACAATCACCTTTCCTTCATGGGCCTATTATAATAAAAATATTTATATATTTAAAATATATACCTATAAATAAATGAAAATATCATTTAAATGTAATTAAATAGTCCATGTGCAAAATTTAAATGATGTTTCAAATTTCATTGTCATATACAGGTAACAATGAAGCATTACTACCGGCAATGAAATTCTTGGACTCAGAGCCCCCTCAATATTGCACATAAGAAACAAATATTGCATGTAAAAATAACATTTAGATAAAATATAAAGTAAAAAATAAAAACTATATAAATAAAAGAAATAAAAATATAAACTAAAAAAGTTGAAATGTTTATATATACACAGTATGATAAATACAGAATACTTAAAAGAAAAAGAAACACTAAAGTGGTTGTAGTGCAGAGGTAGTGTTATGTACACTTGAGTGAGTGAACAAAATGTTGTTTGCAATTTGTCCGGTATTTGAGCAGTTAAGTGTCCTGGTGGCTTGTGGGTAGAAACTGTCCTTTAATCTGCTGCTGCTGATGCTTCTTTCCCTTCTGCCCAATGGCAGGAGCGTGAATAGTATGTGGCTGGGGTGGCTGGGATCAGAGAGGAATGTAATCTCACTTGTGTGTGTGATGTGTCTGTGAAAACTGAATTAAAACCTGTGTGTGTGTTTCAGAAACATCATTATCATGAACTCCCCCCTGAGGTTCAAGCGGCACTCGGTGAAGTCCCAGAAGGGTTTGTGGTGTATTTCACCTCGCGTTTCCCGCGGTTACTGTTGCACACACACGCTGCACTGAGCATCTGTGCTCCTGAGAGACCGTTCCACCCCTATTACCACAACTAACACACGGACACACAAACACACATGGAAATGATACACCCCTGCCACCCATGATGCAGAACAGAACAAGATTCATTCATAAAGCAGTGGATTCTGGCTTGTTTTGTGTGACGTTGAAAATCAATGAGCGTTGAAATGCAGAATACCTAGCTTCAGCTGTAAATCATGAGTGTGTTTTTTGACGTCTTCTGAGGTTTTAAACCAGAAATCCCTGAAGGGAAATCAGGAAGATGGGTCTGTGTTAATTGCTGCTTCATCACAAACTCCACTGTGATGCTAGCTTCGTTATTAGTGCTACATTTCTCAGTGCCTTTTTATTCTTTCTCTTTCCCCCAAAACATATGAATAAATTAATTCTTAAACTGTCCTGAAGCTCATTCATGATGGAAAATGTTTGTTTCCTCACAGCATGAAAGTTCAGGGTTTGGCGAGGGCGTTTCTGTTCGGAGTTTGCATGTGCTCCCTGTGTTTGCATGGGATTCCACCGGGTACTCTGGTTTCCTCCCACAATCTATAGACATGCACATTAGGCTAACTTGCTGTTCCAAATAGCCTAGGTATGAGTGTTGGCACTGCAATGTTCTGACAAGTTGCTGAGGGTGTACTCCGCCTTCACCCAGTGTTGAGTGAGATCGGCTCCAGCCTTCCCACAATCCTAATAGTAGGATTAAGCAGTTCAGCAAATGAGTGAATGAGAAAATTTTACGTATGATGTGATCTTGGATGGATTTTTTTTTAATACAATTATGCACATCACGTTTACACTCTTTAATATACAAGACTAATCTATAAATTGATCAAAAGACAAATAAGACTAGTCTAGTAAAGACCAAAGTAATGGCACCCTATAGAGTGTGTGGTAGCTGCATTATACGCTGGTGAAATTAATACAAGCTCTTTCACCACTTAACCGCCATTTTGTCTGTGTGGGTGTGGCTAAATATAAATGTGCCAGTGCACTTGATTACTGATTGGAACTGATCACATGAGTTCAAAGGATGACAGTGCTTTTTTTTGTAAATGTTGACACTTTGTTTTATAAAGAGGTAATGAATTAACATTAAGGTTTAGCCTTGAAAACAAGTAGGAGGGTTTGATCAGGAGTTGATAACTCAGTAACCTGGCAACCGAGGCAAGCACGTTATACTATCATTATTATTATACTGATTATTATACTGATCATACATTGAACCCCATGACGGAGCTGCTCTCTGGAGATTGACCTCTACTGTCCATATTAGATTAATCTGATCAACCTTACACAGTGCCTTTCATAAGTATTCACCTCCTTGATATTTTCCACATTTTGTAATGTTACAGTGGTGCTTGAAAGTTTGTCAACCCTTAAGAATGTTATACATTTTTGCATAACTATGATCTAAAACATCATCAGATTTTCACACAAGTCCTAAAAGTAAAGTGTCCTAAAAGTAAAGTAAGGGTGCCCTGTTTAATTCTATCAAAGTGTCAACACATGTTTGTGGAAGTGTATCATGGCACGAACAAAGGAGATTTCTGAGAACCTCAGAAAAAGGGTTATTGATGCAGGCTGGAAAAGGTTACAAAATCAGCTCTAAAGAGTTTGGACTCCACCAATCCACAGTAAGACAGAGTATGTAAAAATGGAGGAAATTTAGGATCATTACTACCCTCCCCAGGAGTGCTTGACCAACTAAGATCACTCCAAGAGCAAGGTGTGTAATAGTCGGCAAGGTCACAAAGGACCCCAGGATCTTCTAAGCAACTGAAGGCCTCTCTCACATTGGCTAATGTTAATATTCATGAGTCCACCATCAGGAGAACACTGAACAACAATGGTGTGCATGGTAGGGTTAAAAGGAGAAAACCACTGCTCTGCTCATCTGCACTTTGCTAAAGATCACATGGACAACCACAAGGCTATTGGAAAAATGAGGTAGTGATGGTAATATCATCCCAGAGCATAATGCTGCCACCCCATGTTTCACGGTGGGGATGGTATTAATTTTCCACCACACATAGCATTTTGCATTTAGGCCAAAACATTCAGTTTTGGTCTCATCTGACCAGAGCTCCTTCTTCCACGTTGCTGTGTCCCACACATGGCTTGTGGCAAAGGGAAATTTGCAGCTTTCTTTCAGCAATGGATTTCTTCTAGCCACTCGTCCATAAAGGCCAGATTTGTAGAGTGCGTGACTAATAGTTGTCCTGTTGTTGTGCTGTGGATCTCTGCAGCTCCTTCAGAGTTACTGTAGTGGAGTAAATCGGGGTATCAGGTGCCACTTTGGTATCTTATGCAAATTGCTGGACTTCCATATCTCTTACTATCATTAATTATTGATTATGAACAGCATCATTATGAATACAGAAATTATAATATTTGTGGAATGAGTGATCACATTTCCTTTACTTAAAGACATTTGTAATCCTAAAATGGAGAACTGTCCACTGAAGTCATCTCTAATGAAATATATATTTAAATTGTTATTTAGACCTATAGAAGAGCAATTGTATGATTTACAGCACTATTTTATTATTGGATGATTTATGTGACTATTGTATAAGGAGTTTATTCACTGAAGTGAGTGTACGATTACGGGACTTGTTGAGACATGTTGAGATATGAGGTCATGAGGGACCAATCAGAGTCAAGAGCTAGAGGATGATAGACCAATCAGTGTGGAATGGGCATTGTATATAAGCCAATGCAAGCAGGTAGACCAGATCCAAGACTTCATGATGCTGTTTGTTCACTAATGTTCTTTAACAAACCTCTGAGACCTTCACAGAGCAGCTGGATTTATACTGAGATTAGATCACACAGAGGTGGACTCTATTTACTAATTAGGTGGCTCCTGAAGGTAATTGGTTGCAGTAGATTTTGTTTAGGGGTATCAGAGTAAAGGGGGCAGAATCCAAATACATGCCACAATTTTTTGATTTTTATTTGTAATAAATTTTAAAAACCATGTGTCATTTTCCTTCCACTTCACAATTATGCCCCACTTTGTGTTGGGTTATCACAAAGTCCCCCCCAAAATTTTACATTTGTGGTTGTGATGTGATAAAATGTGGAGACGTTCAGGTGTATGAATTCTTTTGTGAGCCACTGTAGTGGTGTGGAAATCTGAAGCCTGGTGGTGGGAGTGTCTTGTTGTTTTATTTTAATGCAACACACAGACAGAATAAAAAATAATAATAATTAACTAGACGGTGATATAATGAGAGATAACATCACAGAATTGTGAGAAAGTATTTATGCAAGGCGTGGTATCTCGCGCAAAAGTCACGCTTTCAGATGCATCATCCACGTCCATGGATTTAACATGACAGTGTTGATTAACGTCATTTTAAAAAAGGTTAAACTTTATTTTACAAATACAACCATGTGCTACTGTTTTAAAATGCAGTGTTTAAGATTTCATACTGCTCATGATTTTTATAAGATGTTACTGAAAATATGTTCAGCACTAAACTGGGTGATGTTGAGCTTAAAGATTATGTTAAACATGTATATTTATGATTTACTGTATTCTGATCCACTGTATTCTGGAAGGATTCATAAAAATATGGTGCAAAAGGTTTTAAATCACAAGAATTATGAGAAAAAAAGTTTAAATGTGTTTTTTAATTATTGTTTTCAACCCAGAAGGAAATAAAATTTGCTATAAATTATAGTATATGCTTTACTCTGGATTTATTTATCATTTCAGTTACATGAAGTAAATTGTTTTTTTTAATCAACATTTAAAGGCTTTAAAGTGATTTCTTTTTGTCAGGGAAATAAAATCTCATAATTTTGGAAATTTTTACACTTCACATTTCTGACCCTGAGGTTTTTTTTCTTCCAGTCTAACAAATGTGGTGAAATTTTTACTTGAGTTAAAGTGCAGTCACTTGTCTAAATAAATCCAACAAAAAGCATTCCAAGAAATATAAACTCTTAAATGTGCTTACCATAAAGTAGTTCAAGTTAAACATGATTTTACGAGTCTCCTCAAACACTCCTCAAAAAGTTTGTCAACCCTTAAGAATGTTATACATTTTTGCATAACTATGATGTAAAACATCGTCAGATTTTTAAAAGTCCTAAAAGTAGATAAAGAGAACTCAGTTAAATGAGACAAAAATATTTTACTTGGTCATTTTTTTATTGAGGAAAATGATCCAATATTACATATCTGTGAGTGGCAAAAGTATATGAATCTCTAGGATTAGCAGGTAATTTGAAGGTGAAATTAGTCAGGTGTTTTCAATCAACGCGATGACAATCGTGTGTGAAAGGAGATTTCTGAGAACCTCAGAAAAAGGGTTATTGATTCAGGCTGGAAAAGGTTACAAATCCGAAATATCTCTAAAGAGATTGGACTCCACCAATCCACAGTAAGACAGATTGTGTAGAAATGAAGGAAATTTAAGAACGTTGTTACACGTTGTTAAACGTTGTGCTTGACCAACTAAGATCACTCCAAGAGCAAGGCGTGTAATAGTCGGCAAGGTCACAAAGGAACCCAGGGTATCTTCTAAGCAACTGAAGGCCTCTCTCACAACAAACTACCAGAACGCTAAAGCAGACAGATTACAAACTAACAGAACATTAAAAGTGGTTAGATTACAAACTAACAGAACGCTAAAGTGGAAAAGTTATAAACTAGCAGAATGCTAAAGCAGATAGATGACAATCTAGCAGAACGCTAAAGGAGCTAATTTACAAGGTAGCAGAATGTTAAAGGAGATGGATAAACGCTAAAGGATTACCATCAAGCAGAACGCTAAAGCAGATAGATTACAATCTAGCAGAATGCTAATGTGACTAAGTTACAAACTAGAAGAACGCTAAAGCAGACAGATTACAAACTAGCAGAGCGCTAAAGCAGATAAATTACATCTAGTGGAATGCTAAAGTGGCTATATTACAAACTAGCAGAATGTTTAAGTAGATAGATTACAAACTTTCGGGATGCTAAAGCAAATAGATAAACTAGCAGAACGCTAATGCAGATAGATTACAAACTAGCGGAATGCCAAAGGAGCTAGATTACAAACTAGCAGAACGCTAAAGTGGCTAAGTTACAAACTAGCAGAATGCTAAAGCAGATAGATTACAAACTAGCAGAACACTAAAGGAGCTAGATTACAAACTAACAGACAGCTAAAGAGGCAAAGTTACAAACTAGAAGAACACTAAAGCGGATAAGTTACAAACTAGCAGAATGTTAAAGCAGGTAGATGACAGTCTAGCAGAATGCTAATGTGGACAAGTTACAAAGTAGCAAAATGCTAAAGCAGGTAGAAAACATTCTAGCAGAACGCTAAAGCAGCTAGATTACAAAGTAGCAGAACGCTAAAGGAGCTAGATTACAATCTCACAGAATGCTAAAGTGGCTAAGTTACAAACTAGCAGAATGCTAAAGCAGATAGATAAACTATCAGAACACTAAAGCAGGTAGATTACAATCTAGCAGAAGGCTAAAGTGGCTAAGTTACAAACTAACAGAATGCTAAAGCAGGTAGATAATAATCTAGCACAACGCAAAAGCAGCTAGATTACAAACTAACAGAACGCAAAAGTGGCTAAGTTACAAACTAGCAGAAAACTAAAGCAGATAGATTACAAACTAGAAGAACACTAAAGGAGCAAGATTAATAACTAGCAGAACGCTAAAGCAGGTAGATTACAAACTAGCAGAACGCTAAAGTAGAAAGATTACAAACTAGCAGAATGCTAAATTACAAACTAGCTTAACGCTAAAGCAGATAGATTACAAACTAGCAGAATGCTAAAGCAGGTAGATTACAATCTAGCAGAATGCTAATGTGACTTAAGTTACAAACTAGCACAACACTAAAGTAGATAGATTACAAACTAGCAGAATGCTAAAGCAGGAATTAACACAACGTGAAATCAGCTAGATTACAAACTAACAGAATGCTAAAAGAGCTAGATTACAAACTAGCACAATGCTAAAGCAGGTAGATTACAATCTCGCGGAATGCTAAAGTGGCTAAGTTACAAACTAGCAGAACACTAAAGTAGATAGATTACAAACTAACAGAACGCTAAAGCAGATAGATTACAAACTAAGAGAACGCTAAACTGGCAACAAACTAGCAGAATGCTAAAGGAGCTAGAATACAAACTAGCAGAATGCTAAACCAGGTAGATTACAATATAGCAGAAAGATAAAGAAGATAGAATACAAACTAGTAGAACGCTAAAGTGGCTAAATTACAAACTAGCAGAATGCTAAAGTGGCTAAGTTACATACTAGCAGAACGCTAAAACAGATAGATTACTAACTAGCAGCATGCTAAAGCAGATTGATTA
>JAQMYF010000009.1:1023490-1035690 GCA_030014195.1 Neosilurus mollespiculum
AAGAGCACTGTATAGTTGTACAATAACAATTAATCCTCAAAAATACAACTTGCCTAATAACTGTGCACACAGTGTATGAAGAGGTCTTTTTCAAAACAGCAAAAATCCATTTCTATTGTTTCAAGAGAAATAAGATTTTTCTACCCACTGACCAGTATCTTGACAACACCTGTGTTCTTTGTATTAATACTTTATTTAAATTGGCTTTAATACTCTCAAATAAAAAAAAATTAAATTCATTTGCCCTGCCTCACTCTGTCACAACCTGCTATAGTGGACCAGTCTCCTTTCGGAGTATCCGCTCTCCTCCCCTCATTTGGGATTGTTTTCATGACCCGGCCCTCATTCCAAATTAATTAAATAGCCCTGGTATAGAGCTTGGCTTAAAATAATGGTTACAGTTAAAGAATATATGCTTTGATTCTTTGATTTATCACCACCTGTTTTGCACAGCTGCTGAGAAACCTGTGTAAACTGCGAGGAATTCAGATCAGCACGCGATTTTTCACATATTTTCCGGGAGTAGTTGCAGCCATATCTCAAACTTTCTTCAGGAAATTTTCTAGTTATTATTATTATTATTATTATTATTATTATTAATTATTATAATCATAGTTATAGTAATAATAGTAACAAGAACCACAATAATAATAATAATAATAATAATACAAAAATGCCTACATTAATACAGTAATATTTTCACGAAATGGGGTTGTTGAGGTGGACACAAGTGCAGAAAGTAAAACATAAATTTAACAAATAACATAGAGCATAGAGCAAACAGAGTAAATAAACCAGATAAACAAAGCTAAAGCAAAGTACACAACATCAAACTAGCTAGGTAAAAACAAGAAGCAAGAAACGAACTGTGAACCAAGAGCCATAACACACAGTAACACAAGACAATCCCTAATCAAAAGCTGACAAAAACAGAGTCATTATATAATGCATAAAACACCGGTGTGTTGATCATGTGACAAGAGTCATTTGTCCAGTAAATGGGAGTAGTGCAGAGGTTGCTGGGAAATGTAGTGATGGTTTGGAAGGTAGCAGAAACGGGCTGTAGCTGTGACAAGCCCTCTTCCCAATGAGCTTTTTTAATATGATAACTTTAAAGCAATATGAAACAGAATCAACAAATTGAGAGGATGGGTCTACTACAAGAAGGTCTAAGTTGGGATTGCATATAGGTGACCTTGATCTTGTTTCAAGGTCAGAAGAGAAAACTTAATGAATTTTACTATTTTACACTTTTTTCCCCAAGGATTGTTAGTGTGATAACTATGAAAGGAAATGCTATAGGATCACCAAATTTGGTGCATGAGTCCACCCTCAGGAATATCTCCGTTGGGATTGTCAGGGTTGTTCATAAAGGCTGGTGGTTGGCAGTGAACAGACATCTGATATATTTCATGTAAGAGAGGGTGAAAAGGGTGTGTGTCTGCGTTCAGGCCTTTATGGATGCATGCACTGAGGGTCCAGGTCTCAGAACCTTACATGAGAATGGGTCCAATAGTAGGCTTGAAGAGATTTCTTTTAAGTAAATTTGTCAGGTTGGTGCACCATATGCTATCCAATTTTATTACAGGCTTTCCAAGGTCCAAAATAATTAAAAACATCAAAGCAATCAGTAAATAACTTGTTAATATTAATAATCAGAATAAAATGATAGGTAGCATAAATATTGAAGTCTGGAGCCATCGAAAAGGTCATGTGATTTCATGAGCCTAGAGTTACCCTTTACCAGAGTGATGGGCATGTCAGGTTAAGAAGGGAATGGTGTGAACAAATGCATGCAATATCATGCATAGCGGCCACTGTACTGTACGGTACATGCTTCTTGAAGCAGAGTTATGATCTAGGGTGGCTTTAGTTGGTCAGGTCAAGGCTTAGAAATGTTATTTGGCAATTAAATAAAGTCAGCTGACAGCATGAATGTACTAAATGAACATGATGTCACATCAATGAACTTTTTCTTTTCTGATTACCAATATATAAAATTCGGGCTTACATAATGAAAATAAAAATGGTACAGGCAGCAATAATTGTCTCATGCGAATTGGCCACTAAGCATCATGAAGGTTCCAGGTTTGAACCATGTGGCTGACTGGGGCTTTTCTGTGTAGAACTGTTCTCCCTGTGGGTTTCTCCCTGACTTTCTGATTTTCTCCCAAAGTTCAAAGACAAGCAGATTGCAGATCACAATTACATTTATTGCATTTGGCAGACACCCTTGTCCAGAGCAACTTACAAAAGTGCTTTGACCAACTGAATAAACTGCCCATAGGAGTGAATGGTTATTGTGTTTTTTGGCACTAACTGCAATGGATTGGTGACAGGGTGTATCCTGCTTTTCTGGCTTGAGGGATAAGTGGTTCAGGTATTTAATGGATGGACAAATAACACAAATATTACATAATTTCTCTTTCAGGCTGTGGGACTGTAATCTAACAGAAGAAAGTTGTAGAGTTCTGTCCTCAGTTCTCATTACAAACTCCTCCAGTTTATGAGAACTGGACCTGCATTACAATGAATTGCAGGATTCAGGAATGAAGCTACTCTCAGCTGGGCTGAAGAGTCCACACTATACACTGGAGATACTGAGGTAACCAGATAGCACATGTGAGATAGAACATAAATATACTGTATACCAGACCTGGGCAATGTACGGCCCCCGGGCCACATCCGGCCCATTGGTTCTTCCCTGAGCGACCCGTGTAAGTTATGTGCATAGCCGCACGTACATATACGTGCGTAGCCTACGCCTGTATACATACGTAGTAGTCTTCCTATTTTTACATGCGTAAGCTACGCATGTATACATACGTAGTCTACCTGTGTGTATGTGCGTAAGCTACAGGCACGGACATCTGAAGCTTTGCTAGCTAAGCTGCAAAAGCAACAAGGCTTTTTTTTACTGAGCTTCAAACATCCAGAGATGCAGCAACCAAGACCAGCTTTGTGATATCTTACAAAATCGCTAAAAAGAGTAAGTCATTTTCAGAGGGGGAATTCATTAAAGAGTGTTTGGTGGACTCTGCAATGCTAATATGCCCCAAGAAAAAAGAAGCATTCGAGAATGTGCCCCTCTCCAGATGAACAGTGATGAGAACATCACGGGAAATCTGGAGCTTCAGCTGCAAAATAAAGTGGACAGCATTGATTTTTTTTCTCCTTGCCTTTGGATGAGAGCTGTGATGTCCGCAACACAGCCCAGTTACTCGACTTAAGGACTTTAAGATCATTGAGGAGCTGGTGGCAATGTGGTGAATGAAAGGGTCAGTGACGAGGAGTGATTTGTTCACGGAGATAAATGCATGCCTGGACAAGCTGGGACTGAAATGAGACAAACTGGTAGGTGTTACAATGGATGGCTGTCCAAATCTAACGAGGAAAAACGTTAGACTTTTAAAACGGGTGCATGATAGAGTGACTGAAATTAACCTGGGAATGAAATTGGTATTCTTACATTGTATCATACATCAGAATGTGGTGTGTAAGTCAGTGCTAAAACTTAGCCATGTTATTAATATTGTGATTAAAACAGTTTTTTGCACTCATGGAGGTGCATGAGATTTTACATGGAGACATAGGCTACCACACAACTGTGAGATAATTCAGCCTGGGCAAAGTGCTGAAAAGATTTTAAGACTTGAAAGAACAAATTCAAGAGTTCTGTGAGAAGAAAGGCAAAGACATACCAGAGCTCTCAGATGGGTCTGGATGGCAGACCTTGCATTTTCTACTGATGTGACAGCACCAATGAATGAACTAAATACCAAACTGCAACAACTTTTTGTTGTTGTTTGGTCCATCTGGTGAAGGCTTTCATGAGAAAGTTGCTGTTTCTTTCAAGGCAACTGAAAAGCAACAATCTCACTCACATGCAAACCCTGAGAGAAGTCACACCATCAGCTGGTCACCTCTGCAGGTACTCATCCATGTTAGAATCACTGCATGGTGAGTTTTCAATGCAATATGAAGACTTCAGGACAGTTGAGGGTAAAATGCACATGATTTCCTGTCCCTTTACCTGCAATGTGGATAATGTGCCCAGTGATGTTCAACTGGAACTCATTGACCTGCAATCTGATATGATACTGGCAGAGCAGTTTAAGTCAGTATCTCTGCTGGATTTTTACTCTTCTTTCAAGGAGGAGAACTTTCCACACATAAGGAGGCATGCTCAGAAGATGTTGGCTCTCTTTGGATCTACCTACATATGTGAGCAAACATTCTCAGTGATGAAATTTATCAAATCCAGGTACAGATCCTCTATCAGTGATGATCATATGTCAGCTGTCCTTCACATTTTCACCTCATAAAATCAGACTGACTTCGATGCACTTGTTCAAGCCCAACAGAGACTAGATTTCTCTTATTCAACAAAAAAAAAGAACTGAAAAACAGCAAATGATGTGGTTGGGCTACAAGCAAAATTCATTCATTCATTTTCTGAACCGCTTAATCCTAATTAGTGTCACGGAGAGGCTGGCGCCCATCTCAGCCGACTCTGGGCGAGGCTCGCAGTACACCCTCGCCAGGCCATAGCAGGGCAGAAACACGCTGACGGCAATGCAACCTACTCGTGACGAAAATCAGCATTGGTTCTTTTACATGACTCTCACCATAGACAGTAGGCAGCAAGGTGGGGACAGCAGTGACAACCTGGTGATCGTGGGGCTTGAACCCCCCGACCTTGGGATCAGTAATTCAGCACCCTACCATGCTGGATTTAATGCTGGTCATTCCAAAATTGTACATTTCTCAACACTTATTTGAGCTTAACTTATCAAGCAATTATTTTGGGGAATTTTGATTGAATAAATTATGTTTTTCCTAATCGTACTTTTCATTGTTTAATTATTTACTCTTTTACTTATAGCAATCACACCTTGTCAAAAGGATGCAATTTACTGCTTTTATAAAGAGAATATCTCTTCTAAATTCAAGAATATCTAAATTAATATTAAGCATAATTTAGTTCAGCCTATTGGTCCGGCCCTCCACAACATTATCTAATTCTCATGTGGCCCCTTGAGAAAATTATTTGCCCACCCCTGCTGTATACATACAATGTATAAAAACTGAGTGTGTTAAGTGTGAGAAGGTTTTCTTTCTTGCAGGATGTGTAATTGCAGTATAACAGAAGAAGGTTGTGCTGCTCTGGCTTCAGCTCTGAGATCAAACTCCTCATCACACCTGAGAGAACTGAATCTGAATGGTAATAAACAAGGAGAATCAGGAGTGAATCTGTTCCCTGATCTACTGAATGATATACTCTGTAAACTGGAGACACTACAGTGAGTTACTGATACCTCAGATGTATTGTCTGCCTGGTCATTTGACACTGCCTGTTTGATTTTAAATTCTGTGGTTTGAATGTCACTGCTTAAAGTCCCAGTGTCAAGATATTTCACTGCTACTTTTTTATATTTTATATATATTTTACATAAAAAGAATACTGTTCACCATCGGACGAGTGAAAGACTCGACAAAATATAACAATGCTTAATTGCATAATTCTCGTAATTCCCACTTGAACAGAAGAAGTTTAGAAACCCGGAAGTCGTGACTGGTGATGTATACTGGGGAAGTGTTGTCTGTAAACAAGTACATGGCAAGTGAAGAACACAGATTCAATATAGAGGTAGATGCAAATGAAATGGAATGAATTGCTGTAGAACTGAAAGATATTTGACTCTTAGGCTCTGATTCAGGTGGAACAAATCACAATTTAAACTCTCTCAGAGGGAAACGTGCAGACAAACCAGTATGCACTACATACATCAGATTCAGGCTCTGAACATACACTGAGGATGAACCGGAGAATCAATCGGAAACAGACTGCACAACATGGAATGGTAGGCCATCAATATCTGTTAATACATTATTATTCCTCCAAACAGATCTACCTTTAAATGTCTGGTGGTGCAAACAAACACATTCACTGACCTTTCACGTGGCACCAACAGACATATATGTCATCACATGTGCCTCTATTTCCTTTTCCTTTCTTCTTTACACTTACCTTATCTCTACTTTTTACATTAGCTGCCAAACATTCAATACCTTTTCATCTGTGGGATCTAGCCTTGGTCTGTCTTTCTTTTTCTTTTCCTCTCTAGATGTAAAATCTTCAGACACCCACATGATCTGTTTAAATTGAAGACGAAGTTAAACTTCAGTGGTTTGCTAAATTGAATAACTTGTGACATGATCGAGTATGGCTGGTGCACTGCAGACACAGACACACAGGAACAAACATCGGCTCACGCGTGGTGTGTCTGTGTGTGTGTGTGTGTGTGTGTGTATACAGACCTGATGTGTCTGTGTTCTTGCTTCTAAGAGCTCTTGCACCAACTGTAAAGTTAATAGAGATGAAATCCGCTATTTCTAAATAATTTTTTGTATAGAGCTGAGATCTGTAGATCACTGATTTAAGATTTAGGACTATAAGAGCAGTATGCTTTATTTACTGAGCTCCAGTGTATACTAATATGTCTTTGGGTGTTTTTATTTTTAAATTAAATAGATTTGATGTCTTACTTTTTGCTGTTCAAGCTTGTTGACAGCTTCTGAACGTTGCGTTGTTACTGTTGGCACCTGCAGCAGTACTGGTTGCATGACCACTGTCAAACCTGCAGCCATTTCACACTGAGGTGCTGGAGTTGGATCAAAAACAATCTTCAGTAAAATAGTCACTACAAATAACGGAATGAATACTGGACGCTTTCCATTCTGCCTGTGTTCGTTTAACTTCCTAATCCATTCATCATGCAGTTCTTTTTCATCTGGGTCAGGACAGAAAACTGACTAAGCTAACACCATCCTGTGATGTTTTGCTACAACCTGCCACTTTGAGGCATGATCACTGAACCAGGAGTTAAGCTATTAATAAATTTAAGATCTTAACAATGCAAGGCAGAGCGCGTTCCCCTGGTGGTGGGAAATTTAAAAGTAGCGATATTTATTAAGTCACATTTCCACAAAATATTTACACATTTATTAAAAATAATGCAAGTAATGATTTTGTGGACTTGAGGTGATAGCTTGACACTTGGACTTTAAATTTATAATAAATCCCTTTGTCTGCACTTGCATCCCCTTTTCTCTCTGACCTGTATTTATAATCAACATATGTAAATACATAAACCTCATATCCGGGGGAAGCCGTGGCCTAATGGATAGAAAAGTGACTTCTCGAGCCGAAAGGTCGCTGGTTAGATTCCAGCAGGAAAAGTGTGTGGCAGTGGGGGAGAGAGCTGCAACTTTCCTTCCTCCACATTCTTGGCTGAAGTGCCCTTGAGCAAGGCTCCTAACCCCCGGGCGCCGCAATATGGGTGGCAGCCCACTGCTCCGAGTGTGTGTGTGCTCACTTTGGATGGGTTAAATGCAGAGAAAATAATTTCCCTTGTGGGATTAATACAGTATATAACAAAAACAAACAAAACAACAAATAAATAAATAAATCAGAAAAAGTTAAAATTTGTCCCTGGTGATTGCTGGTCATGTCTCTGAAATGCAGTTCACACATTAAGCAATATTTATAGCCTGCCTGCCACACACCAATATAAATTGTAACCAATTTATCCATTTATTAATGCACTTTTGGCCAGAATATCTTTAATTGTGTTATTACAGTGTATTATATCTGCTGGCCCATAAACAGGCAGTTAGGGCTCCCCTCCACACACACTAGAGCTGAGTTGTGATGCGTTAAATTTTCTTTTTCTTTCATTTGGGATGTCAGTAGCAGTCTATACTGCCTTTGCCACAGGCTAGTTCTGCTCTGACATAACAGAATTTTGCATAAATACAAAATATAGGTCCCATTCCTCCATTCCCACTCATTTCTAAATCCCTGATACTGTATGATGCTGAATAATATTCACTCTGTACCATAATATATTGTCAGTTTTAGTGTGTGTTTTTGTGTGTGGCCAACACACACACACATACCCACACATGCACACAACGATGGGCTGACATTTTCTGATCTATTTGGAAGTATGAAGAGTGGTACGTGGTAAGAATCCAGTTCATCAGTTTCAAATTATGAAATACTCATTCCAAATGATGTTTTTGTAATTGTATCTAGATTTAAACATTGTATACTTTGATAGGATGTTTAGTCTTGAGCCTGAAGCTGGTAGTGAGATAGATTCAAGTCACGCACTACATGTACTGATATTGTACTCTC
The DNA here is from genome assembly GCA_030014195.1 of Neosilurus mollespiculum. Lineage (NCBI taxonomy): Eukaryota > Metazoa > Chordata > Actinopteri > Siluriformes > Plotosidae > Neosilurus > Neosilurus mollespiculum. The sequence continues at coordinate 1,031,694 of JAQMYF010000009.1, forward strand.
CTGTTCGTAGATGTGGTATTCTGTTCATATTTTACAGATGTAATCCTGTTCTTAATTGTGTTTCGATCAGATTCTATTTTTATTTCATGAAGATCATTTTAATAGTTTGATAAATCTCTTTGTATAAGAACTACTGCGGTGTTGAAGGTTGCCGAAAATCCCTGATGCTTTCCTTCACATTGCGAGATGAACTATTTCAGATGGTTGGATGATGAAAGATGAAAGCCATTTGAAACCCTTCTCACTCTAACTGAAACGGCTGACGAGAAACTAGAAATCTAATCTCACTGGCCTTATGATGTAGTAAAACTGTAGAATTCCTGGACCGTCTGTATGCCTCCAGCTCGGTAGGGGGCGGTAAAGCATCTCAAGCAGCGCTGCAACGAGCAATAAAACACCACAGAAGAAGAGAGAAGGCCGCTCTGTTGCATTGTGGGATGTTGAGTGGGTGTAAGATGGCGGCGCGCGTCCTCTCCCGCTGTGTCCGGACACTGAACCGCGGTGCGGCGGTGTTTAATCGGTGTGATGTCTCCGCGGCGGCGGGAGCGGTGGTTCCTCTCAGCCGTGACCGACTGTTCTGTCACCTGGCGGCCGGACACAAGCCGCTTCTCGCGCAGGTCAGTGTGTGTTTCTCTCCCGGTGACCGACACGCAGTGACCTCCGCGCGCGAGTTCAGCATTCATTATAAACACACCTGATACTTCACCTGCTTCAGAACACCTTTATAACTACTATAATAAACAGTTTGGATATGTTTATTTTCATTTAATTGCCGAACCGCTTAATCCTACGAGGGTCGTGGGGAGGCTGAGCCTATCTCAACCAAGCTGCGTGAAGGTGGGTACACTCTGAACACCTCTCCAGACCAACACACACAACCATTCACACTCACACCTTGGGGCAATTTGGAACATATCTTTGGACTGTGGGAGGAAACCAGAGTACCTGGAGGGAACCCACGCAAGCCCCGGGAAATCATGCAATTCCACACAGAAATGCCTTCGCTGTTCCATGCCACCTGACATGTTGATAATTTGGGTAAAATGAGGAATTTATAAATGATTCACAGAATAAAACACTCGATGTGATTTTGTAGGGAAATAATCAGTGATGATGAGGAGTGATTGAAAGTTGAGGTACTCCTTCAACACTGACACTGATTGTTTTCCCATTACAGCACATCCATTAGTGTTTTATTCCTGTTACACTGCAGCAACTTGCTCATAATTATATTTTAAACAATGTTAAGGAGGTATCTAACCAAACTCTCAACGTTTAGTGAAATGACTTTAGAAAAAAATCCTCCCTACGTTTTCTAACTATTCTGGAGTGTGACCCTGTCAACTCTCTGAACATTCCCCAGGGTTTGCTGACCCTAAAATTGAAATTTTGAAAAAAATTGGGACTCCAAACTGTCCCCAAACACTCACAAACTATTCTGTAATGTCATTAATTCATTATCCGACATTCAGGTGAATATATATGAAACAGGTAGCAACAAGTTAGAGATGTTGGCGGAATGTTTGCTTTTGGTGGGATACCCCCCTCAAAAAGAATGATGCCATATATATTTATTTTAGAGATGCACTGATTTTTCTGTCTTTCCCATTTTTATTTTTTTTTTGCTCTGATATAAGTGACAGCATATGGTGAAAACAGACAGAAGCCTGAAAAGGCATTTTGTGCCATTGCAATGAAGTAATATGAAAACGATAGTGAATTGAGTCATGATTTTTTTTGTTCCTTTGCTATACTATTCCTGAAGCTGTGACAGCAAGAGCTTTGAAAAAATGGCTTTTAGTTTTTTTGTTTTTTTTTTGTTACGTTTGTGAAATGGTGTAAGTGTAGAAATCACGACAGGACACTTGAAAATACTACTGGACCTCCAAAGGAAAGTGATGCATAATTTTAAGTGTTTTTCAATTCTATAAGCTTAAATCAAACACTTTATAAAGGGGAAAAAAATACTCTTTTTGCTTTTGTAGTGAAATCAAAACAGTGTGATGTCAAAATGTTAATGTTTAAATTTCCTTCCTGGAAATTTCCTTCCTTCGCAATCCTGCCTTAGCATAACTTTTTTTGGACTATCCAGCTTGTGAATATATCAGGTTACTTTGGAAATATATTTCCTGTATTTTATCATTTATCATGTGTCACTTGACACATCAAGTGTTTTCAGTGAATTGGATTGTATTAATCATGTCTTCTCAATCATTAGTTTGACTCTTAAGTATACTCTTTGTTCCTATGTGTGTTCTCTGCCATGTACAGGCAGTTTTACAGTCATAGGCCCAAGAGCTATTTTCAAAATTTCAGCTCACTTAAAAATGTAACATAAAACCTAGTTATTTTACAGAGTGTGTCTGACAGAGTGATGCACAAAGAGACATGAACAGAAAACATAATGAAAATGTCTTTATTCTGTACCGTATTGCGCAAATGTTACGACTCAATTTAGTGCAATTTTTTGTCTCATTTTAATAAAATTGTACTTCACTTTTATAAGAGGCTTGTAAATGAAACAAACCATTCTTTCTCTTCTGTTTACATGATACTACAGTGTTTAGGCCATTCTTTTTTATTCCTTTTTTTGGCAGATTTCTATTGTGGCAGAAAACACACCGAGGAACAAGGAGTTTTCTTGTTAGGTGATTTTTAAAGTAGATTCAATATGGGTAAATTATATATAATTTTTTAGCTTAGGGTCTGACCTACACAAAAGTGTAATTTTTAGCATGAGCCATGTTATAAGAAGCATCGCCTGCCGAGCCGAAAGAGGATTGCGAGGGCAGGCAACAAGAAGGAAATTTTAATGTTTCGATGCCTTACTGGTAGATCTAGTACAAACCAAGCTTGAAATATGTAAAAGAACATTCAAGTGCTTTGTTCTGCCATCCGATCGCTTCAAATGTCAACAACAGCTCAGCCTCAGACAGGGCAGCCTCTAACCCAGATTGCATTGAGGAAAGCTAGCCCACCGTTGAAATGCCTGGGGGCAACACCCCGGATAATGCAGCTTTCAGTCCTCTCTGCTGGAGTGAAACAAGCCAGCTTCTGGCGAGTGTGGGTGCGTGGAAGTGTGAGTGTCAGAGCATGTGTGAGTATGTGTATGCGAGTGAACTCTATAACATTTACAATTGGCAACTCCCTCTGCCCCATCACCCCAACTTCATTCTCTTTTCTCCATCTCCTTTCCCTGCCATGTACCTCTCTATCATTCTACTTCACCCCAGCCACACCTCACTCTGTAGTAGCACGTCTTTCTCCTTTTTTATCCACCTTCATTTTTATCTATCTTGATGAATATGTTTAAAAAAAAAAAAAGAAATTAAAATTTTGGATAACAATGACATACCTGCTGTAATATTACAACTCTAGTCCAGACCCACTGTACACAGTTAAGTCTTGAAATGATCTCCCAACTGCATACATACTGGCTATATATCCCAACTAAGACATTATTTACCTTGAGTTTTTGTATGTCTCTGTGTTTGTCACATGCTCATGTTGGGTTTGTGTTTTCACCTTCAAAATTTCCCCTTATACTCATCATTACTGCACATTGTGTAATTCAATACCAATCACTTCAATACCAATCCTATGGCACTGTCAGTAAAAGTAACATCATGGAACACAAGAGGAATCAGCTCCCCTGCAAAAATAACAAAGATATTAAATCACCTAAACAAACTGTGATCTGGTATCTGCTTTATACAGGAAACTCACCTCACAGAGGTAGAATCTCAGAAACTTACAGCCGGATGGATTGGCCAGACATACCTCTCTTCCTACAGCTCCAAAAAACTTGTGTTTCCATTCTAATTAATAAAAATGCTCCATTCTCTCACAATTCAACTATGATCAGAAAATCATTATATCATATACACTCACCGGCCACTTTATTAGGTACACCTGTCCAGCTGCTCATTAACACTTAATTTCTAATCAGCCAATCACATGGCGGCAACTCAGTGCATTTAGGCATGTAGACATGGTC
>JAQMYF010000009.1:1036875-1047197 GCA_030014195.1 Neosilurus mollespiculum
TAGGTACTGGATCTAGCACACAGGTTGATGATTTAGATGAGGAAATTAATGAGATTAGTTCTGTCTCTTGAATGGGGCTAAAACACTGTAGTTGCTGATCTGATGGCGGTATATTATTATCTACTGTATTAGTTAATGACATATCTGACTTTAATCATGCTCAGATAGGATGGTCCCAAAAATATTACAAATAAACTTGTGTTGTGTTTTCATTGGCAGTGAGTATAAATTTGCAATTTTGTTAGACATTTATATGAAGCTACACCAGGAAGATTAATTAAGGGATATTTTAAACTCTTGGTTACTGATTTTTCTCTCTAAAATGTCATGCTCAACAGTGTAACCAGTGGTGGATAGCTTGTTTGTGAAATAGTTAAATATTTGGAATAGCAAATCAGTGTTCAGTGAAAGCACCTGAAACGGTCCAGTTTCAACACCAAGAAAATCCAAGCAATAAGTGTAAAGGAGTTGTTTTTGGGCACTTTCAACATTAATTGTTGAGTAAGTAGTCCCATGGGGTCATTGAAGATATTAGAATCCAAAGAGTCCATCTTCACATGTTAAATATATGTCCTTTTCATAACACTCAGGTAAAATGAATTTTTTAGTGTATATATATATATATATATATATATATATATATATACTAAAAAATTGTATATATACTCAACAGTTGCTCATTTTGCAGGCTTTTTTACAGTTCAGAGATGTTCTTGGCCATAAGAAATATTTTTTTTGTATCAGATTTTGGGACGAGGCATGCTTCAGTTCATGATGGATACATGCTAGAGAATGGAATTTGACTGGTGGTATTTATAATTCAAAGTTTTTGTGGATATGTTTAAAATAGGATATATGTTTTGATTAATTAAACTTTAAAAAATAGTGAAAATAGTATTTTGTAGTCAAAATGTAAAATTTATTTGTGTGTTAAACATTGCACTGGAGATGACATTTCCCAGGTATCTTAAAATTCATTCACTATTCCATATACTTAAAGTATTATCTGCATGACCATTTAATGTGACAGATTCCTAAAGAGTGTCATTAGATAGAAATATGAGAAACTGAATCTTGGTACTGTTAGTAAACCAAAACTACTTGTACTGGAGATTATTTTTTCATTTAACATTCTTTATGGACGGTTTCATCTTAATGAAATAACAGATTTTAACAACACACCATAACTAAGGCTCAGCATGCATGTCCATCACCCCCAGAGCTTAGTCTTGAGTTTAAGTCCTTTTCAGCTGTTATCACAAACTTGTGGGTCCCCATGTACTGGAGATGACATCTAAATGTGAAATTTTTAACACCTGGGAGCATGAAGAATAAAATGCAATAAAAAATTTTTATGTACAATATCACAAATTTTTTTTCAACACATTAAAGAAAACTAAACACATTTTTCTGGAATTATTTATTCCCTGTACTATAAAAATTATAACATAGTCATAGCAAAAGAGGGATCCATGTTAGGTGGTACTAAATATTGCCAAAAACCTGGAACATTATTTTTCATATTTCAGTAACCGTATAATACAGAAACAATACTTTGTGCAGACTTTATCTATATAAGTACTTCACAAAAGGGTACCACATATACATCAGCCAGCAATGTGTTTCTTTCTGTATAGATAAATATATCCTACTTTGAGCATTCAACGTTTAATGTGAAAGTGCGCTTTAATTAGTGTGCTTGCTATGTGTTGTCACTGTTCCCATGACAACATTGAGACCGTGACCTCATCAGCACATTCAGCTTTATAATAATGCTTTTTTCCGTGTTTCATTCAATTCAGTTTTTTTGTATCGCTTTTTACAATTGGTATTTTTGCACAGCAGATTTACACAGTAAACAAATTTGATAAAGATTTTTTTTTCTTTTTTACAAACCCTGCACATCCCAAATGAGAACACCTGTTTATTTAAAAGGACATTAATATTCAGAGTACATTTGTTCATTCTGTTTTTTTTGTCAGTAACAGAAAATAAAAGATGCTACTCTAGGTTTGTTTATTTAAAACTGGAGGACACTATGTTTTGGTTGCTCTTGATGGTCATGGTAATCCTGCTCCAGCCTCAGATGCAAGTGGTTCTTGATTTTAAACCAGTGAATAGTTGGTACCATTTCATAACCTGTTTTCCTGGCAGACAACTGGTTCTTTGATTCTCCAAATGAGTCAATTCAAGAATAAGCTCTGGCTCTGGAATTGCCTTGATGGAAAAATGTTAACTGTGTTGCCCAAGTTTTCACCCCCACTTAAGCTTTCCAACATTCTGAAATGCTACAACCATAATAGTGACTTAACATTTTGTCTTGAAGTGTTTCTTGTAGTTGTGAAACTCCTCTATTAGATCTGGTGTCATCAGACGTCATGGTATTGCTACATACAGTAAAAGCTTAGAGTCAATCATGTTTTTTTTGCAGAGGGAGGAAACCAGAGAACCCACAGGAAACCCACATGCTAAGGGAACCATGAAGCTGTAAAGCGACACTGTTGCTACCTGCTGCATCACTGCGCTACCTGGTCATTAACCTCCACGTTTGTTTTTATTCTGATCCTGACCACGGTGCTTCTCCTTCAGTTTCAGGTCACAGCTCACTTCATGAAGGATTTGGGCCTGGACAGTCTCGACCAAGTGGAGATCATCATGGCCATGGAGGATGAATTTGGTTTGTACTTTGAGGATGATTTTAATTAACACCACAGAGCTGCAGAATTCTGGATTGTGATTGGTTAGAAGGCAGACACTACACCAATAATAAACCCTGGACCCTTCCTGTGTCCATGCAGGTTTTGAGATTCCTGATGCTGAAGCAGAGAAGCTGATGACTCCTGAGGAAATTGTTCAGTACATTGCAGATAAGAAGGACGTCTACGAATGAGCTCTGATCTTTCACTGTACGTTAGAATCTCAATACAAGTCACCTAATAAACGTATTCTTTATCCCTTTTTTATAATTCTTTACACTCCTTTTTTCTGAGAAATGAAAAACTTTCAAGATAATTCTGTTTTCATTTCTGTGTGATTCAGGTACAGAGCTGTGTGTGGGGGATGTCAGTGATGCATTGGCATAAATTATTCATCAATAAACGTAACCCTGTTTATAATCCTGCTTTGGACTTTCTTTGGGATTGACAGGATCTCCTGTACCGTCTGCATTTTTTGGATTCCATTTAATTACTAATTAAAATATAAACATCCGAATCAGAGTACTTTATTGATCCCGGAGGAAATTGTGTGCACATGGTTGCTCCATATCAAGTAAAGAATAAGATAAAAGTGTCAAATAAGAAAAATACTATATCTATATACACTCGGCCCTCGATTCTACAGACCCTGGTTTAACGGATATCGGAAGCTGTGGACAAAGTCTGGAGTAGCCGAATCTGTCCAGGAGGGCTTGGCGGTTGGCAAGGGCTGCTGTTTCGATAGTCGGCCATTAGTTGGTGTGTACTTCAGTGTGTATACAGGAGTGTCACATTGGATGATGTGGTTGTGTATACATACGTAGCATTTTTCCGTAATGAAATTATTACCCACTTCCGAACCATTCTCTGAAGCTATCGGCTAAAACACAGTAGTGCTGAAAAGTGTTCACTTAGTTGAAAAATTAAATTTTTAGATAGCATTATATGATAATGTTTTGTTTCTGCAGCAGTTCTAATGAATGATGCAACATTACATCAGCCAAGCTTGAACAAACTGTAGGGAATCACACAGTATTATTGAGATGAAGGTAAACACAATCTGTTTAATCATTCAATTTAATGTAGTGTCCGTAACTTTTGCCATTCCAAATTTTTCAAGGATCTTGTTTCATACAAATGAAACTCAGCTTATTCAGATTTCACATAATAACACATCATACACAAAAAGTATAGCATTCTGAGATGCATCATTTTTAAGTTATTGCAACATAAATTCTCACATGGTTACGGACACTACAGCACTTTAACAGTAATACTGTAATTTTGGGATAAAATTTTGAATAGATTTCAATTCAGTTAACATTTATTACAGGTTATGTGTTTCTATAATATTACCATTACTGCCATTTTAATGGAATATATAAAACCATATCGGCAAAATGACTGATGTTAGCAACTTGAAATTTTCAGGGAAAATCCTAAACATAAGAAAAACTTCAGAATATATTTTTATGGCAAACTAATTCTCTGTATTAGGAGCATAACATGAAAAAAATTAAAACCAGCACCAATATTGTGTTTTGCCCCTATGGACAATCGGCAACCCATACCGGTGCTCCCCCTTTTTGTCCGTTAAATCGAGCATTGTGTGTGTGTGTAAATATATATAAAGTCTAAAATAAGAAGTTACTAATATCTATATAAACCGATACAGAAGGAATCCTGTCAGTGAGTAATATGTACAGTGTTGTCCATACGATAAACAGTAGAATGTAAATATAGTGCAAAAGGCAAAAGGTTAACAGTGGATGTTGTTGCTATATGGAGGAGTTGTACAGTTTAATGGCCACAGGTAGAAATGATTTCCTGTGTCGTTCATTGGGGCATTTAGGTGGTATCAGTCTCTCACTGAACATGCTCCTGTAACTGTCTTTATTTTGGCCAACATTCGCCTTTCCAACACTACCGTCAGAGGGTCCAGCTCTATGCTCACAACGTTACTGACCTTGTGGGTCAGTTTGTTCAGTCTGTTTGCGTCTGCAACCCCCAGCCTGCAACAGCATATAGGATAGTGCTGGCCCGAACAGACTCATAAAACATCCTAAGCAGTGTTCGACAGATGTTAAACGACCTTAGCTGCATCAAAAAATAGAGACTCTCTGGCCCTTTTTGTGCGGTAGTGTTCTTAACCCAGACCAGTTTATTGTCAATATGAACTCTAAGGTATTTGTAATCCTCCACCATTTCCACATAGACACCCTTGTTGGAAACATTGGTCGCTGGTGTTTTGTATCTCCTAAAATCTACAATCAATTCCTTGGTCTTTGTCGCATTAAGCTGCAGATGATTCTGCTCACACCATGTGAAGGAGGAGTCCACAGCAGCCCGATATTCCATCTCATCACCTCCACTGCTACATCCAACTACAACAGTCATCAGAAAATTTTTGAAGATGGCAGGTCTCTGTGCAGTAGCTTAAGTCAGTTGCGTAGAGGGTGAAGAGGAAAGGGGAGAAGACGGTCGCTTGTGGTGCTCCGGTGTTGCTGACCACCGTGTCTGACACGCTGTGCTGCAGGTGCACATACTGTGTTCTTCCAGTCAGGTAGACCACAATCCAGGACACAAGAGAGGCATCCACCTGCATCACTGTCAGCTTCTCACCTAGGAGGGTCGGTCTGATGGTATTGAATGCACAGAAAAAGTAAGAAAACATAACCCTCTCAGTGCTTGCAGGCTGGTCCAGGTGGGTGTAGACATGGTTAAGCAGGTAGATGATGGCGTCTAATGTAGGTGTAGGTCTAATGTAGTGCCTTTGGTACAGGAACGAGGCATGATGTTCACAGGTGAAGTTGGCAGGTGGGGGAGGATTGTCAGGTCTTTCACAGGAGGCAGAGGTGCGATAAGGAGAGGGAGGAAGAGAGAGTGGTGTGGCAAGGGGTTCAAGGCTTCGTCCTGACAAGTTAGAAGGGGGCTGAGCAGTAGCCGCAGTGTTTTTTTTTTTTTTTTTTAAATAACCTGTCCTGTCCAGCATCATAGCAAGCCGAATGGCAGTCTTGTTGCTGTGTTGTGTCGAACAAGTTTGCTTTTCCAAGGGGAGGTTTGTGGGTATAAGGATATAAGGATCCTGGGACAAGGATCTTGATAATCTGATTTATTTATTGACTGTTGAATTGTGTTAGGGAATCTATATAATCTTGCTGGACCTGACTGGAGGGGACAGAAAAAGAAGTAAGACAGCAAAAAGAAGCAAAAGGGAAATCAGAAAGAGAAAGAGGAGACAAAAACATTATAAAGCAAAGATATAAAGCAATGACCCTTCAAACCAAACTATCACAAGACAACAAACTGCTACAACTGCTACATTACACTGCAAATGCGACCACACATCCACAGAGGCCAGAGGCAGACCAGGGCAGCCCAGAGACCACCAGCAGCAACCGCGGAGCATGAGCCCAAGCCACCCCACGCCGAAGACAACCTCGGACCCACCCAGAGCCCCCCGCGGCCACGGGGCACAGGCCCCGGCGAGCCAAGACTGGCACAAATAAATACAGATTAAATAGAGTTGGAGTGAAAGGGGATCATGATGACAATACTGATTCTGAAATTAAGCTTTATCTACAAACTTTAAACATCATTAAAATCTTTTACAATGTTTTTATTCTGCTTTTAATAACAGACACTGGTTATTTTCACCAAGGAGATTCACATGTCACTCTTTGCTTCCTGTGTGGATTCTGCTTTAGTCTAAGAGGATTAACAAGTTCATTTTTTAAAAACAGAACTTTAGAATTATTTTGATTATATCAGAAATGATGTGTGAGAAGTAATGCTGCATATATTTTTTTGTTGTTGTTTTAGCAGACCTTCTGAGCACAGCCCCATAGGCATGGAGCATGACTTGTCCTGTTTCTGTCCATCCATCCATCCTTGCCAGTACAGGTCTAACACTGGATAGGTCAGCTAGCGGCTAGGCTAACAGCGGACAGGTTGACTAGCAGTGTATAGTGGAGATGTGTGCACTAAAAGTGCACATAAAGCAATTTATTCACTTTGACTTAAACCTTTCCACATTTTATCACGTTACAACCACAAACGTAAATGTATTTCATTGGGATTTAATGTGATGGACCAACACAAAGTGGTGCATAATTGTAAAGTGGAAGGAAAATGATACATGGTTTTGTACATCGAGTCCATCTGTGTGTAATCTAATCTCAGTATAAATACAGATGTTCTTTGAACGCCTCAGAGGTTTGTTAAAGAATTATGTGCCACTTAACTACCACATAAAATTCCAATAAAACACATTCCCGTTTGTGGTCTCTAACAAACCTTGAGTCCATTTCAGATGAGATGTATTTATACTGAAATTTGTTTACACACAGGTGGACTCTACTTAAGTGACTTCTGAAGTTAATTGGTTGAACTTGATTTTATTTACGGTGGATATAAGAAGTCTACCCACCCCTGCTCAAATGACAGGTTTTTGTGAAATAAAAAAATGAGACCAAGATAAATAATTCAAAAGCATTCAATCAAACTTGTTCCACCGTCAATGTGACCTATAACCTGTACAACTCAATTGAAAAACAAACTGAGATCTTTTAGGGAGGGAAAGTAAATATAAACAACTGAGATAATGTGGTTGCACAAGTGTGCACACCCTCTTATAACCTGGAATGTTGCTGTGTTCAGAATTAACCAATCACATTCAAACTTATGTTAAATGGGAGTCAGCACACCTGCCACCATTTAAAGTGTGCCTGATTAACCCCAAATAAAGTTCAGCTGTTCGGGTAGGCTCTTCCTGACTTTTTTGTGGTCACATCTTACAGCACAAGTCATGGTCTGCACAGAGCTTCCAAAGCATCAGAGGGATCTCATTGTCATACACCAGTCCTAGTGAATTTAATAATTAATTCTGTAATGAGAGAACAACAATCAGCTTAAAACACACAGTAAAAGTGAGAGTATATGGTGGTAGACAGTGAATATTATTCAGTATGATACAGTACAGTAAAGAGACCGTAAGTTGGTAACTCACTGTAGTGTCTCCAGTTTACAGGGTGGATCCTTTAGTAGGCCAGAGAGCAGATTCACTCCTGATTCTCCTGGATAACTAAAGTTCAGATCCAGTTCTCTCAGGTGTGATGAGGAGTTTGACCTCAGAGCTGAAGCCATAGCAGCACAACCTTGCTCTGTAATACTGCAGTTACATATCCTGCAAGAAAGAAAACCCTTTCACACTTAACACACACAGTTTAAACACTGAAAACACGAACGACACAAAATCCTAATAGGGTAAAACTCATGAACTACTCCAGGATATAAATATGTGTCCAATGGCTGTATGTCTGTTAATATTGTGAATATATTGATAGATTGATTATTATACTGTATTTTAAAACATGTTTAGACATGTTTTTTAGTATTTAGACCAATCATTACTTAATTTTTAAAAGTTTACATTTGTACTAAATGTACATAAACTTATGGCAGGGCTTGTACATAAACTTATGGCAGGGCTGATACAATATCTATGATATTTTGTCATTTACACTATTGACATGATATAATGCAATGCTCTTAAACAGAGCATTCTAAATAAAAAAAATGTCATGTTAAAGAAAATAATTCAAAATGAGCATCAGGAAATATGTCTCATGAGGTTAGCATCGTACAGTTTAAGTATTTACACTGTGGACATTGTGCTGGGTAACACATTCATTGATTTTGCTTGTTTTACCCTGTTCCCAACATTGTATACATGAAATAAAGACATTATATCCCATTCTACCACGTTTCTTGTCATTATTACAAGCCCAAATTGAATATTTCTGTAATTTATGACGTGTCATTAATACCACCCTGTAATGTAGTGTAAGTGACAGGGCCAAAAATCACTTCTGACATGCCTTCATTCAAGGACCCACCACGGAAAAATTACTGGTCATTGGATGACACAGCTTTTTGGATATTGGTCCTCAACATTCCTACTTTCTGCATAAAAAGTACTGAATTCCACATAGCAAAACATTATTTTACAAATTCTGAAACCTGGTGGGGTGGTTTTCATGAACCTTACTCATATACATTAGTCTAATAATTGATTCTAAGATCGCTCGGAAAATCTGTGCATCCACGGTATTAAAACTGCATCTGAGTAGACGCAAAACTGCATTTTGGGAAGGCCTAATTTAACAAGAGAAATATATAAAATGTAACCTTGTGACCTTCGAACAAGGTCAAGGTGACCCGTACACTCCCATCCAACTCACCCCTGAGGGACCCATACACCAAATTTGCTTCCAAAGTTGTTGTGTGCTTCTGACCAAACGGGAAAATTTTGTCAAAATCCCCTCGGTAACAGGTCTTAGCAGAACCATATTTAAAGTGGTTTTGAGCCTGCTGTGGACAGGGAGATCGATTCCAATTTCAAAACTGATTCTGGTGCTGAAGTTTGGACAGTGAGGTGTGTGTGTATTCTTCGGTCCAGCAGAGAGCAGCTTCAATCCTGAATCAGTTCATTCTCACTCAGGTTCAGTTCTCTCAGTCTGGAGGAGTTTGAACTGAGAACTGATGACAAAACTGTTCAACTTTCCTCAGTCAGGTTACACCAACACAGACTGAAAAAGAAATGATGAAATATCAGAACACTGATCTCAAACACACAAACACAGCTATCTGGCCTCATAGAGCCAGTTTCATGCCTAACTTTATGACGGATTCTGCCAGCGTGTCTGTAAACTGTGTGTATATATATATATATATATACATACATACACACACACACACACACACACACACACACACACAATATGTCATGAAAGCAAACAGTCTGTATGTAACAGGTACGTTTGTCTCTCATATAAGACACAATGTTACTGCTAACATTGGCAAGATAAACATTTTCATAGACTATACAGTAGAATTTAAAATAGGGTAAAGCCTTCAGACCCAGTAAACACTACTACAAAAGGTTCCATAATACAGCTAACTCTATACTACACTGTTTGTGGACTCTGATTAATATTTTTTTAATTAATGGTGATTTTAATATACATCAATGCTGTGAAACCAAATGTTTGGCTAAAGGTTTTATAAATCTTAGTAATTCATTTAATCGCACGCCATACATTGGACCCTGTACTGTCTTATTGTTTAGATGTTCATATTAAAAGAAATTATGGTTTGAACCTCGATGAACTACCAGGACCCAAAAGCATACCCGGAGACACAAGGAGAGTTAAAATATTTATTAAACAGAAATCAGAGAGTGGGGGGAATCAGGGACCCAGAGGGGTGAGCTCGCTGGTTGAGCAATTCGGAAGAGCGCGTATCCCGTGTCGCAGAGATGCGGCGGAAGCGCTGGGCGAGTGGTCCGGAAGAGAGAGTCTTCCTTGTCGCAGAGGTAGGGCGGAAGCGCTGGACGAGTGGTCCGGAAGAGAGAGTCTTCCTTGTCGCAGAGGTAGGGCGGAAGCGCTGGACGAGTGGTCCGGAAGAGAGAGTCTTCCTTGTCGCAGAGGTAGGGCAGAAGCACTGAGCGAGTAGTCCGAAAGAGAGCGTATCCTTTGTCACAGAGATAGGGCGGAAGCGCGGAGCGAGTAATCCGGAAGAGAGTGTATCCTTTGTCGCAGAGATGGGGTGGAAGCGCTGGGGCTC
>JAQMYF010000009.1:1047297-1071387 GCA_030014195.1 Neosilurus mollespiculum
GAGAGAGAGAGAGAGAGAGAGAGGGATAGGATGAAGTTCGTTTTTGATCTATATCAAACATGGAGAAGACACAGCATACCACAACCTGATACAGACTAAAGCAAAGAATGAAGGAGAATCAGTCCAAGAAGAAGAATGGAGCAGAGAGCAGGGTGTACAGAGGAGTGAGACAGATGAAAGCAAGTGGAAGAGAGGACAACAAGACAACAGCAAAGAGATTTTAGGACATTTTCTTATCATTTCCTCAAGACTTAAAAAAATGACACTACAACAAAAAATATATATCATCATTATCATCATCATCTTCTTCTTCTTCTTCTTCTTCTTCCACTTGGTCCAGGGTCAGGTCGCAGGGGCAGCAGCCTAAGCAGTGGGGTCCAGATGCCCTCTCCCCAGCCACTTCATCCAGCACTTTTAAGGGGACACCAAGCTGTTCCCAGACCAACTGAGAGACATAGTCCCTCCAGCGTGTTCTGGGTTGACCCGGGGTCTCTTCCCAGTTGGACATGCCCAAAACACCATACCAGGGAGGCATTCTGGAGGCATTTTATTCAGATGCCCAAGCCACCTTAACTGGCTCCTCTCAACATGGAGGAGCAGCAGTTCAATTCCGAGATCCTCCCGGATGGCTGAGCTTCTCACCCTATCTCTGAGGGATAGCCCAAACACTCTGGAAAGGAAGCTCATCTTAGCTGTTATATCCGTGATCTTACTTTTTTGGTCAATACCCAAGGCTCCCTCCAGAACTGGCAGGCCCAAGCATGTAGTAAGGGTCTCCTGGGAACGTTTGGTGGAGTCTCCTGTCAGAAGAGCCTTAAACTCCCACCTCCGGCAGAGCTACTACCACATTCCAAAGGAGGCAGGCCAAACGTGCTGCAGCCCTGGCTGTTGCTGATGCAAAATCTCAGGTGTGGGAGGAGTTCGGTGATGGCCTGGAAAAAGACTATCAGTTGGCCTCATAAAGGTTCTGGGCCACCATCCGAGGGAAGCAGTACTCCACAAATACTGTTTACAGTGGGTTGCTGCTCACCTTGAAGCTGGATGTTGTCAGGAGGTGGAAGGAATACTTCAAAGACCTCCTTAATCCCACCAACACACCCTCCATGGAGGAGAAAGACCCTGAGGGTTCGGGTCGGGGTCTGCCCATTGCTGGAGCTGAGGTTGCCGAGGTAGTCAAAAAGCTCCTTGGTGGTCAGGCTCCAGGGGTGAATGAGATCCGCTCTGAATATCTCATGTTGTAGGACTGTCTTGGTTGATACGTCTCTGCAACATTGCGAAGAAAAAAAAATAATTCTCCCACATGTGCATTTTATGTGTTGCTCAAAGAGGTATGTCCTGATCCATGCCAACTTGACTCAGTAAACTGTTAAGCCTTTCCTGTTAAGGACTTTTCATAATAAAATGTGGGTGTGTCACAGCATCAAATGTTTGGAAAAAATATTTGGAAAAAACAAACGAAAAATGGCCATTATTCACACACACATTATCAAAAGTGCCTCAAGCTTCATATGATTATAAAGAGTCACACTCACGACCATGTAACGGATTCCTGTGATAGTCAAAGCGCCACCTACTGGAAAAGTGATATATTGTTATTTTTTTTTATTTATTTTTTTTATTAGAAAACACTCATTCCTTCTCCTTTACACAATATTCAAAAACATACAAGAACCCACCACCACATTTTTCTATATGAAATCCCAAGTCCATCTTGGGTCAGTCCAAATTATATTGTTTTTATCCAAAGAAAACCAAACCCCATTCTATTTCCACTAAAAATGTTCCCCAGAAAGACATACCTAAACCAAAAAAAAACAAACAAAAAAAAAACAAACAAAACCGCAAAAAAGAGCCACACAACCCCAGCCAAACTAAAAGCATTGACCAAACCCTGCAGATATCCCTCCCCAACCAAGTCCCTTGCACTTTTTTTTTTTTTTTTTTTTAATTACCAGATGCATCTCAAAATTGGTGAGGAAAGTCTAAATTTCTTGATGGTAATGTGTGGAAAATATTATGAATTCACATTGAACTATGTTGTTATGGTTAGTAGTGAACTCAGACTTTCGATGTGAGAGAGGAAGTCCTTGTGATTGAACTTGGGATGCAAGAAAAGTCACTGAACTTGGTACACACATGTGGACACATAAAATAAATACTTTTTTTTTATAAAATGGCTGCACGGTGCCTCCTAGAAAATATTAAAAAGCAGCCCCCGCACAATCAAGGTATACTTTTTGGGTTCACAGTAGCTCAAAAATAAAACTACTAGTTTTTGTGGTTTCTTGTTGCCAGTCAACACATTATGAGACTAGAATATTTTGTGTGAAGCATCAGAGCTACAGGTCTAATGGTGTCTAAATTACACTGGGTGAAAGTATAACAGGTACAGGGTCTCTAGAATAACTAGATTTTAGAAGCATTAGCATTAATATAAAAGCTCACTAAGCACATTATTTGAGCAGGTTTCATGCAACATTAGTTGGATATATTATTAACTGCAGTAACAACAGCATCAGTGACAATCATTATGGTTTTCCTGAGAACACACCTTTTGACAAAAATGCTTATCAGGCTGATGTGGAACTCTGTACAGAAAGTAGTTCACATCCAATCCCAATTATATTTTTCAGCAAGCTATACAGTACTATGCTGTGTATTGTTTACTTTCTGGAGAAGACATTTTTGATGAACAAAGGATCCCGACAAAGTCACTTAGATTATAAATAGAGCTTACAAGCAGCAGAACATCTTTCTAGATTGTATAAAAATACCCCTCCAAAAGTAAAAGTTATTTTAATTAGTTATTTTTATTACAGTGGAGAGAATTGAATTCTGTACTTGATCAAACAGAAAAACAGCAAAAAATAAAGTCATTTTTTAATACTTTGATATCCTGTTATTAGCAGGCTGACCCAATATACTTCAAGTTGTTCAGGAAAGCAATGCATCCTTTCAGATAGCATTTTTGAATATTGTGTGGTTTTGTTGATGTGTTTTTGGTGTTGCAGTGAATTTACATGCTTCAGTATGAAAATAGGGGTTAATATTATTCATGCATTTATTGTCTGATGCACTCCAAATGTCATGATTGGCAAGAGTCCAGTTCTTTGTTTGATGGTATGTCAAAATTTCTAGTACCCAAAGTGGAGGGCCCTTCATCACCTGCTAAGTACTATACTGTAATTTGTAATTTGACTTTTTCTTATATTTTATTCTCTTCTTAGGGACTTTCTCCTACCTCAGCTGTCTTTCAGTTTTACCTCACTGACAATCAACTGTTCAAATAGTTTCAACCTGGGTTTCATACATTTCATGTACTAAGAAAGCCCTGATTAAAATCACCACTGACTTGCAGATGGCAGCTGATTCTGGGCTCTTAACTGTACATGTACTTCTTGCCCTAAGCATCACTCAGCCAACTTTTATAACAATCTCCTAGAAAATTCAGCATCCATTGGCATCATTGATGCGCCTCTTACCTGGTTTAAAACATATCTCTTTGGTCACACTCAGTTTGTCCAATTAATACATTTCAGATCACAGTCTTGCTCCAGTTGTTTACGGTGTTCCCCAGGGCTGTGTTCTCCCTCTTCTATTTAGTATATACCCAGTGCCTCTAGGCCATATTTTCAGGATATATGGTATTCAGTTCTACTGTTATACTGATGAAACCCAGCTCTATATTTCTACCAAAATTTAAACTAATTTTATCCTCCCATCAACTTCCCTCTCTCACAGTCTCCTGGACGTTAAATCTTGACTGTCCTCTAACCTTCTCAGATGGAACATTCACAAAACAGATGTTCTGCTCATTGGTACTAAAACTACTTTCAGCAAAATTAATGACAAAGCCACTGTTCCTCCCTCCCCTCAGGATAAGTCTTTGGATGTCATCCTTGACAGTACTTTAAATTTCATTCATTCATTTATTCATTCATTTTCTGAACCGCTTATTCTTAATAAAGGTCACGGGGAGGCTGGCACCCATCTCAGCCGACTCTGGGCGAGGGCAGAGTACACCCTAGACAGCTCTCCAGGCCATTGCAGGGCAGAAACATGCTGACAGCAATGCAACCTACTCTTGACGAAAATCAGCAATGGTTCTTTTACATGCCTCTCACTACAGACAGCGAGACACCTTTGATTACCCAGTTAGCTGCACTGGGGGGACAGCAGTGACAACCCGTCGATAGTGGGGCTTGAACCCCCGACCTTGGGATCAGTAAGCCAAAACCCTACCACCAGGCCACCACTGCCCCCACTTTAAATTTCAAAGTACCCATTATTATCATCACTCCAGCTGCATATTCTATTTTGCAATGACTACTGCAACTCTATCCTCTCCAGTCTTCATAAACTTCTCCTGGTACAGAATACAGCTGCTCGTATCATTACCAGAATCCCTTCAATTAAAGAAAAAAGAATTATTCCTCCCATCTTCCAGTACCTCCACTGACTCACTGCTATATACCACGTTTATTCTAAAATTCTGCTTCTCACTTTCAAGACACTTCATAACCAAGCACCTCTCTACCTTTCTTATCTCCTTCACATCTATCACACCTGCATGTACTCTTATCTTATTTTCTTGCATTATTCTCACTATACCTGCTGCCTGTCTGACAGATATGAGGTTCAGAGCATTCAACTCAAATTCAAATTCAGATTCAAATTTATTTGTCATGTACAAAATCATACACAGTACAATATGTAGTGAAATGCTTGTTACGAGTGTCCTAAAATTTAAAGAATAAAAACTATCAATATCAAGAAGAAAAATAACAATAACTATAACTATTTGAAGGACATAGTCCTTAAAGGTCAAATATAAATATAAAAATGTAAAATAAAATATAAAATAAAATAAAATATAAAATGTAACAAAATATAAAATTAAATATAAAATAAAAGTGAAAATATAAAAATGTAGTGGTGATTATAGTACGATTAAGTAATACGGTATGTAAAGTGTCTGTGCAGTATGCACACAAGATGACAAGTGACTGTGGTTGTTGTGTGCGCAGAGTAGTGCAGAGGTGTACAGAGTGCAAATTGTGTGTGCAACAATCAGCTAAGGTAGAATGTAATGTTCATGTGTAGGGTAGGTCTACAAAGTCCAGGTACTAGTGTTCTGGTTGAGGGCCCGAACAGCCTGCAGGAAGAAGTTCCTCCTCATTCGCTCAGTGTTTGCTTTCATGGAATGGAAACATTCCCCTGACCACAACAGAGAGAAGAGTCCATTTTTGGGATGGCTGAGGTCTTTCGTTATCTTCCTGGCCTTGGTCCAGGACCGCTTGCTGTATAATAGTATCCAACTCTGGAACTCTCTTCCACAAGATACCTGCAATACTGAGACTGCCTTCAAATCCTGCACTAAAACACACCTCTTTCAACATGCCTAACTGGATTTTCTTTTTGTTTTTTTGTTTTTTTTTGTTTAAGTTGTTTAATGTAATATTTATTTTAATTATTATGTTGTATTATATGCCTTTTTTTTAGCTATTAATTGCTGCATGTTATTTTTTTTCTTTTTGGTGTAAGGTGTCCTTGAGTGCCTTGAAAGGGGACTACAAATAAATGTATTATTATTATTTTTATTATTATTATTGTTATTATTGTTGTTGTTTTTGTTGTTGTTATTATTATAATTATAATTAATATTACTATTATAATTCATTCATCATTCATTCATTTTCTGAACTGCTTAATCATAATTAAGGTTGCAGGGAGGCTTGCGCCCATCTCAGCCAACTCTGGGCTGGTGGGATACACCCTGAACAGCTCGCCAGACCATTGCAGGGCATATTATTATTATTATTATTATTATTATTATTTTTGTTGTTGTTGTTATTCTCATTATTATTTCTATTATGATTATTATTATTATTAGTAGTAGTAGTAGTATATTTTTCCCTATAACCATTAAACTGGAAATGTATAAAAGTGCTCCAAGCAGTCAGGCCCAGACAAAGACCAGTCAGGTGGTGTTAATGTTATGGTTGATTGGTGTAAATTCTTTTCTAATTCTATTCGATTTAAAAATAAATAAATAAATAAAGTCTCTGTTACAGTGACTGTATGTAGGGTTTCTTCTCAGAAACTGATGAAGTGGTAACACCCAAATTCAAACCCCTGAAGATTTATAAAACGGACGCGTCAACAGGGAATATTCTGTCGTCTTAATGTGGACGGTTTCCAGTATCATATACGCGCGTCCTGCAGCTTACTAATTGCACACAGAATGGCGGCGCGCATGAGCGTTTGTGCCTGTAGGGGCGTGCGCACAGGTCTCGCGCGCCTGTCCATTTGTGGGTCGCGCGCTGGTTGCGTGTAAGTGTGTGTGAGCCGTTTCTGTTAAAAGTGAGAGAGTTAGAGGAGAACAGCTAACTTTAGATAACTGTAAATGCTAATAAAAATGAAAGCAATAAAATAAAAGTGTGTTTTAGAAATGTTTCCTCTAAACGGCTGTTAGATTCGGTGAGGAATACCGAGAGAGCTGAAGACGGCGCTGTGTGTAATGTTTCCTGTGACAAAATGAGACTTTTACATTTTTCACTTCTCTTTACTTTCATAACAGGTAAGATTCATCATTTCTCTTTTACATACTCAAAGAAAACTCACAGTGTTTATTAGAAATTGGGTTCTAGATATTGTAGTAAGGACTGTTAATGAGAGGATTCAACGGAAAAAATTCAATCAACACGATTTTTATTATATATATATATATATATATATATATATATATAGTCACAAAATAGTTTTTACACTTTCATTTATTCAATAACAGTTTATTAAACACCAACAGCACAGAGGGGGTATATAACTTATAAAAGTACTATTATGTAAAATGAAAAAAAAAAAAAAAAAACATTGTAAAAACAGGATTAATGTCCGGCTGTGTGGCGGTTTAGTGGTTATCATGTCCGCCTCAACGCAAGAAGGTCTTGGGTTCGAGTCCCGGGTTTGCATGTTCTTCCCGTGTTTACGTGGGTTTCCTCCCGCAGTGCAATGACATGCACAGTAGTATAATTGGCTTCAGGTGTGAGTGTGAATAGTTGTGTGTGTGCTTGCTCTGCAATAATCTGGCAAGATATTTAGGGTGTTCCCCCGCCTTTGCCCAGTGTCAGCTACCATAGGCTCCAGCCTCCCCTCGACTCTAATAGGATCAAGAGGTTGGGTGAATGAGTGTGTGAGTGAGGATTGTAATTGTACTGTTGTTGGTATTTTTTAATTTTTTTAAATTTATTTATTTATTGAATGATTTGGGGGGGGGTTGTCTTTTTTTTTTTTTTTTTTTTTTTATAATTGTGTTATCACTTTTTCACTGTGGCTGTAAAAATTTGTTCCTTCACCAAACTTATCTCACTCATTTGCTCAACTGCTTACACCCTGAACAGCTCACCAGGCCAACAGAGGCCAACTCACTCACTCACTCACTTACTCACTCACTTACTCACTCACCCCTTGGTTGCAATTTGAACAGCCAATTAGCCTAATGTGCATGCCTTTGGACTGTGGGAGGAAACCGAAGGAAACTCACACAAGCACAGGAAGAACATGCACACTTCACACAGAAACGCCTGAGCCCGGACTCGAAACCAGGCCCTTCTTGCTGTGAGGCAGACGTGCTAACCACCATACCACATGAAATCAATCATACAAAGCTATTTTATATATATAAAAATAAATATATACATATATAATTTTTTTTTTAAGAAGGCATCCCACATCCTGGTGTATGATCTGTTACTATGGAAAAGATGTTGTATTGAGTGTTGTTTATTGATTAATCGACAGGTGAACAAAACTTAAGTTACTGAAATATCTAAATTATTAATATTTAGTTGCTAAATAAATAAATGTTCAGCTTTTAAACAATTTATAATAGTAACATTATTTATTCAGTTACTTTCTAAACAGTAAAGAATTTCTTATACAGGGTGACCCAATAAATCCTCACACATTTCAAAGGTAAATGAACAAAAAATAATTAAAGATAATCTAATTATTATTTTCACACATGAAACTTAACTTTTATTTCATTTTTCACATATTATTCATCATGAATTTAAGATGATCCTCCAAATGGTGGACGTTATTGGAGGTGATTTCTGAAGGCTGCCTTGGCTCAAAGGGTCATGTCGGGTGAAATCAGCAATGATCTCCTGCTGAAAAACAACCTTAAGGGCTTTAAGAGGTAGCACCACAGAAAAAAATCACAAGGGGCGTGGTCAGAGGAACACAACACCACCTGACATCACCACACAACAAGATCAACCGATCCGGAAACATTTCCTTCAGCACTTCTAATGATATTCCAGCTGTGTGTGCCATAGCTCCATCTTACTGAAACCACACATCCACTTCTTCACCATCAAGGGGTTCAAGTTGGGGTTGAGCCAACTGACCTCAGCACCACCTCTCCTGCATTACTAAGTTTCATTTGTGATAATAATAATGATAATAATAAATGTCACTGACTGACCTACATTTTATTAATAAATGTGTTTGTGTGCCTGAATCCTGTAGTTATTGTCTACAGAAATGATGTGAGACTGCAGGGGAAAAAATTCATGCTTTTTTGACAGAGAATTGGTTCAATTTGCTACAGATCAGAACCAGGTTGACTTTACATGGTGTCATGTACAAGTAGCTGAATCAAACTGTCTGGTTTCCAGTCTTTGGTCAAGACAGGGATACACAGGGATAGAGGATAACATTTAGGAATAACATAGTTGTTGTAGAGGGGACGGGTGAGAATGTGGTGTTTTCAGGTACCAGTGAAAGTGGTGGTGGATTGGAGCAGAGTAACCTGTAATGTGTGTGTTTTCTTTTTACTATTTCCTGGCTTCCACCTCACAGCAAGAAGGTCCTGGGTTCCAGTCTCGGGCGAGGGTGTTTCTGTGTGGAGTTTGCATGTGTTCCCTGTGCGTGCATGGGTTTCCTCAGGTTACTCTGGTTTCCTTCCACAGTCCAAAGACAGGCACATTAGGCTAATTGTAAATGTGTGTGTGTGTTAGCCCAGTGATGGACTAGTGAGCTGTTCAGGATGTACCACACCTTTGCCCAGAGTCTGTTGAGATAGACTCCAGTGTCCCTGTGAACTTAGTAACCAAGCAGTCTGGTAAATGAGGGAATGGCTTGTGTTTGTGTTGAATTTCAGTTTAAAGCAGGTTTTTATATTATATTAAATGAATTTGTATTTTCTGGGTCTGTAAGGTTCTTTTAGGGTTGAAGTTCTTTTCCTATGAAGCCTCAAGAAATTCCTGTTCCCATTTATATCTCTGTGCGTGTGTGTGTGTGTGTGTGTGTGTGTGTGTGTGTGTGTGTGAGAGAGATTGTTTCCAAGGATTTACCATGACAGAGGCGGATCCTGATCTATCTCAGATTCCATACACAGACTCCGACAGTGACCTTGCGTCTCCCTCTCATGATGGTTCCCTCGGCATGACCCGCCTCCCGGACATTTTTTGGTTCAGGAGTGAGCAAACACTCCGGACTGCGAGCGTACTTCAGGGTGGAGGGTACTCTGGAACAGGCGATAAGTCTAGACTTCAGGTTATTCCACAGGATAGCACACACAATGGACAGGAAAAAGCTGGATATGTGATCTCTGACCTCACTCACAGCACTACACTCTCAATCTCCGAGCGCTCTGAGGAAAATGAACAACTCTCGAGTCTCTCTAGTGCTGAAACACAATGGATGGGACTTACTGTGAGCACTTTGAGCACAGCCACACGTGCAGGTTCAAACACGGCCAAGAACACGCTTCCAGAAAAAATTCCACTTGCTACAAAAATATACTGGGATACTCGTAATGACATGGACACAGCTTCCGTTCACTCTGGTGCATCTTATGCACATGAATCGATAACTGTTCATGGTGCTGACATCACTGTGATGTCATCAGCACCTCATGTATCTTCTCTTGGAAACGGAGTGTCGGTTACAGAACTCCAGGCTTCTGAATCTCATGGCTTTAGTGAGGTCACTGACTGGTCAGTGATGTCATCATCTTACTCAGCCAATGATCATCCTCATCCTTATCAAATGAATCAGAACATACCAGATTTGTCTGTTACTGATCAATCAACCTTTCAAAGTGACTCAGCATCAGAATTCGAGGACTCTGAGTCCAACAGTGTGCCGATCACAAGTGACAGCATAGTGCAGTCGTCGTCATCAGGATATACAGACACATCAGAAATAGAGGCGAGCCGAACCAACCGCTTGCCCCGATCCACCCATATTATTGAAAATGGTTTTAATCATACGAATACGCCGCTACAAAAGGTTTTGCCAATCACCACAACTGACAACCCCAGAGCTTCGGCTTCACATCGTCAGATCAATAGGTCTATGCTTTCAGATAGTCGCTTCAACACTTGGGAAAATATAACCGCTACGAATAAGAAAAGCACAGAATATTACTCATACACTCCTTATTATACCAATTCCACACACACACACTCCACACCACCTGACTCGGCTACTACACAGACTACACAGACCGTCCGTAGTGAACACGCTACAGCCCGTGATCAAACTTCTAACCAACAGAGGAGTGACACTGGTGATACCTCTACCCAAATTCTTCCCACCCAGTTGGATTCACATACGGGTTCGGGACAGAGACAGGACCTGACGTCTGCACCAGCCTCATATTCATCGAGCACTCTCATAAACTGGACACTTCAGACTAGTGCCTTCTTGTCTGTTATCACGACCAATCAGAATGATCCATCAATGACGGTCGAGAGTACAACGCAACACGAATCGCTGTATGACTCATCACAAACAAGATCTAGTTCTGGCACTGAAGGACAGACAAAAAATGGTGACGATGATATCAAAGGAATGACCACTGGAACATCAGATAATGCACAACCAAATAATCCGTTGCTTAGCACTGAATCTAGACCAATGACAGTCATGCACCACATGTCATTGACTCCGCCTACGACTCTGAATCCTGGTGTTACTAAAGTGTCACGTCTCACATCTCCATCAACACCTACACTCAATGCCGTTACCACCAGCACACCACCGGAAAACCTTCATTCCACAGACTTTATAACAACCACCCAGTGGCCTGAGACACGAATTCCAAACCAACTCACTACAAGCAGAGGCACAACCATCGTCCAGCCTCCCGATACTACTACAACAGCTACTCCACCACAGCGCACACACACAAACACACTCTCTCAGCATGGAACACACACAGCTCTAGCCTCTGCAATCACTCAGACATCTTCACGCCACACTACGAAAACTGTCAAAGATTGGTCACACCAGGGGCGGGTCTTCATTATGCCTGACCAATCAACAATCATCACTGGTGAGTGGTGTATAGTATGTCGCCTTCCTTTTTATTTGGGACATGTTATCGTGTTTGCGGGCGTGGACAAAAACACTCGATTTTGAGAAATAATTGACCTACCCTCATTCAATTCAGTATGGAGATGCACCTGGACAAGCTTCAGACCAAGTTCGATTACCATGACCTTGACCTCATTTTCTTCCTTGTGAAAAATGGTTCCCACTCATTACACAGATGCTACACAATGGGTCGGATGTGGCACCCTCTGGGTGTCATTTATATATATTATATTATCATGCAGTACAGGCGGTTGGGTGGGCAGCGTGGAAACTCAAGGTTTCTGGACAATAACTTGAACACAAGTACTCAGATATGAATGAAAGTCTACACAGTTGTTTTTGAGGCCATAGCACAGAACCATGTTTAAAATGAGGTCCAAGGTCACTATGACCTCTTAAGTAATTTCATTGAATATTTGTTTTTTAGGATGATGGTACAGTAATAATACTGTACTGTGTATCAAATGGGTGTACCTTGCACCCTCTGGGGGCTATTTTTACTATTTGTAAATCGGAAAGTTTCATCAGTTTATTCATTACACTTTATTCTTCTTATAACGCAGCGGTTTAACGTCATACTCTGGTTTTATCCGTTTGCAGCTACTTTTAATACTGAGAAAGTTTTTATGTTAAAGCAAGTGTAAACAGTTTTTCCCTCACCTGTCTCTCTCTCTCCTCCTTGTCATATTTATGAAAACTCCTGACACTTGGATCTCCTTTCATAAATACCTCTTGTTGCAGAAAGCATCAACATATTAATGTTGTTTTTAAGAAGCTGTTACTATAGAAACGATAATGTATTGAATGGAGAGCATCAATATACACTTACAATTTATAAATTGAATCAATAAAATGTAATGTAACTGTGTGTGTGTTTAGTAGAAACATTCCAGGTGCTGTTTCAGGTGATACTGGAGGAAAACTCTGCCCCCTACACAGGACTTGTAGAGGTATGGAATTCCACACTGATGTGTTTGTATATTGTATTACGGCTCCTCCTACAGAAATGGGGCGTGGTTTACTGACTTATTGGATACAGCAATTACAGTGAAGACTTTTCTCATCTTAGAATTATTTTTTTCCTAACTATTTACTCACTCACTCATTTTCCCAAATAACTTAATCCTACTACCAGGATCGGGGGCGAGGATGGCACCCATCTAAACCGACACTGAGCGAAGAAGTGGTCCACTCTAAATAGATCTACAGAGTGTTGCAGGTCAAACGCACACAACCATTCATACTCACACTTAGGAGCAATTTGGAACAGACTAATATGCATTTTTTTGGAATGTGGGAGGAAAAGGGAGTACCTTGAATAAACCCGTGCAAGCACAGCAAGAACATGCAAACTCCACGCAGAAACACCCACACCAAGTCCGGGAATTAAAGCCAGTACCTTCTAGCTGTGAGGCGGACGTGCTAAACACTACGCCTTCATGTGACCCTTTATTCATGACTGCAATTCTAAAATTATTTTTGCAAATAATTCTGTGTCATTCCATGTCAAATCACTTAGCTTTCAGAAAACTTCCCAGGTGACTATCTTAAAATTCATTGGAACTTTAACCAGACATAGAACATGTTTCAACAAAAACACATGCAAAATTTCAAGGTCCTAGTTGAAATACTTTCCGAGATATGTTCATTTAAGATCGTAGGCTAGTACCCATTTGTCGGCCCGCGACTTGCAATTTACCATTTTGGGCATTTTTGAAAGCCTGTAACTACCATAATAATTACTGTATAGGGCTGAAACTTTGCATGCCAACAGGACCCACTCTGTCAGAATCTGGAAAATTACTCTATTTCGCATGGTTAGGTTGCTACTGATACTGCAATTTTTGAAAAAGTGCAATTTCTAAAAAAAATTTTCGAATTTGACACAGAAACTATATTCACCACCCCCAAAAGTATTTTTATAGCAAATTTAAGCATATTTCCATGTAAAACAAACAGTTTTTAGAAAGAAATGTGATCTGGTGTTTCAGTAAGTGTCCAAAAACTGAACGGTAGGTGAAATTTGCTCATCCTGCGAGCCCATGAAGGTGTCGACAGTTCACCAAGGTTATGAAACTTTACCACATGCAACATGTATATCAGATTAGCAACACACACAATTTCAGCCTTGTTGCTCATTTCCTTCATACATTTTCCAAAATTGCAGTATCAATAGCAACCTGACCCTGACAAATCGAGTAATTTTGACTGCAGAATCTGACAGAGTGTTCTGTTAGTATGCAAAGTTTCACCCCTATACAGTAATTATTAGGGGAGTTACAAGCTTTCAAAAATGCCCAAAATGGTAAATTGCAAGTCGGGGGCCGACAAATGGGTACTAGCCTGCAATCTTAAATAAACGTATCTCAGAAAGTTTTTGAACTAGGACCTTGAAATTTTGCATGTGTTCTTGTTGAAACATGTTCTGTGTCTAGTTAAAGTTCCACTGAATTCTGAGATGGTCAACTGGAAACCTCTAGGTGAATTGACATGGAATAACCCTTCTGTAAAAGTTTCATACAGCTTAGGAATGACTTATAAATGATCGCTATATTATTATAAGGTTATATTTATCATATTTTAATGATGTTGAAATGGAAAAAGACAAATGGAACATCTGTTAAATTTTTTAACATTTGATTTTGTTGGTCTATTCTTTGTTTGTTATTTACAGTAATAACACTCTCTTATCAGAATGATTACTCTTTATAAACATGGATTCTTAATCTTCTGTGTGTAGGTGGAGCCATTTTTACAGAAGGTAGCAGGGTACCAAAGCCAGCATGTCACCTGGCACAGGTAAAGAAGTCATGGTGCAGTGTATTGTGGGAAATGATTTTAGTTTTTAATAGGAGCAATTCCCAGTTTGATGTTTACCTCAAAACAATATAACACTTATGAGTCATAATTTTAATTCCGGATGGCTGAAATTTACTTCAGTAGTTTCGGGCACGTCCACCATGTAGCAAGAAAGTCCTGGGTTTAAGTCCCGGGCTCGGGCAAGTGCATTTCTGTGTGGAGTTTGCATGCTTTGAGTGAGTGTGAATACTTGTGGTTGTGTGTGTGTGTGTGTGTGTGTGTGTGTGTGTGTGTGTGTGTGTGTGTGTGTTGGCTCTGCAATGGACTGGCGAGCTGTTCAGGGTGTATCTCGCCTTTATCTGAGGTATTGGCTGAGATAGGCTCTAGCCTCCAAATGACTGTCGTAGGATTCAGTAAGTGAAGGATGAATGAATATTTGCAGTTTTAGTTCTAAAATTTCACTGAGTTTCAAAAATTTTATGTAACTAGATTACCAGATAAATATGTATTTATTTCAGTTAATTAATTTTCAAATATCTTCAATTATTTTTTAGAGAAAAGGAATTGCATCCAGAGAAATAATAAATAAAAATGAAAAATAAATTCAGTTTTATTATGATTTATTTATTTTTATTATCATTCAGCGGTCCAGTTGTGCAGTCCGTGGTCACGTTCAGGACAGCGGAGGCGGTGTCATGGCTCGGGAGGGCGGAGTCTCTCTTACAGGAGGCAGGGCTGAAACCTCTTCCTGCAAGTGGAGTGTTTGTGAGTGGCATCCGGGTGAAAAACATCACAGTGGGAGGTCAGAATAACACAACCACATATACACACGTGTTCAGTCAATTCCACTGCATGTTGAAGATGTTCTAGTGGCTATTTTTGACCCAAAACGTGTGTGGGTGTTTCAGGTCTGCACAGTGATGTGTGTTCTTGGTTATTTTCTTGTTCATCTGATTTTTACTGCATCTCTTCGGAGGGAAACATCACCTGTAGATCCGTGTGTCACTCTGAGTACTGCATGAACCATGGCATCTGTGTACATCGGTTTGGAGAGCGCCCTCTCTGCCAGTGAGTGTCAAGTTAATGAACACTGTTAATACAGTAGTTGTTAGTGCTACAAGCAGTCTCTCATGGACCCCAAACCACCAATGGGCCCTGTAAGAATGCATCATATAAAAATATATTATTGATTTTTTTTTTTTTTTTTTTTTTAAATTCTAAAGCATATAAGGAGCTCCAAGTCGAGTTGTAGTGGTGCAGGTGCCGGGTTGTTATCAGTCTGGAAAACCTGAGGGAGATAATCAGAATTAAGAATTGTACCTAAAAAACATTTTGATAATTTTTTTATATTCCTGGTTCTACTGAGACCCCCTGGCGGTTCCTCTGATTGATGGATTCTCCTTTGTTTGTTGAAGGCTGGTCACTGAGTTATAAACAAGGCTCTGCTGATGCTCATGAGACATGAGGATACATACTGCACTCTCAGTTTCAGAGTCAGTGATTTAAACCCCCACAAACCATCCACATTTAAAGATTTAAAGGAGTTCATTCACTCCCCAGGTATATTAAATGAAGATGAAATACAGTAGAATGGAATCAGTCACAATGTCTTTCTGAAACCATTTGTATACTTGTCCATGAGTGTTGGTGACCCCTGCATGAGGTGCCATGTTATTAGCCATATTGAGGCCAGCAAGATCCTAAAACACTTGCTATGAGACTTTACACTTTCCATGAATCAGTGTTGCATTCCCACCTCAAGCAGGATCGTTCCTTTGGTCCCAGGGTTATTGTAAACAGACCCACTTTCAGTATTCCACAGAACCAAAGTGCTCTAGATCAGAAAACTAGTGTGCAGTGAGTTGAGAATTTCAGAACAACAGGCTCAGCGTTGAAAAGGAAATCACCTAGTCAACCTGGGTGCGCCCATGACGATATTAAAGCATGGAGGCATGTTTTAGCTGTAGGGATTTACCGCGAGACCGATAGGAGAATTGTACACTAGAGGGTGACACAGGAGTGGATTTTCACTCCAGTCCCATCCCACTCCCACAGAAAAAAATCTTGTCCCATCTCAATCCCGGGCCAGAGTAAAAGAATTCCTGTCCCATCCCACTCCTGGTAAAATGACTCCTGCTCCTGTACCACTGCCATTTTTTTTTTTCTTTCAGTCTTTGGGCAATACATTGAATTTGATCTTCTCCCCATTAATTTTAAGATTACTTTGTGTTCTGCAGTTTTATTTTAAAAGATATGGCAACAGGAACATTTAATCTGTGGTAATATAGGGAGGCATTTATTGCCTTAATCCAAACAAAAAACCTTCACTAAAGGTTACAAAACATAAATAATACATGGCCTGTGGTCCCTATAGTTTTTCTATGGAGGGACCAGCTGCTAAGTCCCTTTTTCTAGCTTTTTTCGAGGTCAGTTACAGTAAAAAAAACAAATAAAACCCAAGAAAACAGTACATGGGTCACCCCATGCCTGCCTTAGATGAATAAACCCAAACATAACATATAAAGTTGCATTTTACTCATTTATTGAGCACTTGTTTCCTTTAAACAGTGACATTATTTTTATGTTTTAAATTGCTTAAACAAAAAAACTGCACCAAGCAAGAGAACTGTCCTCAACAAACAAACGTGCATAAAGGTATTACCTTCACATTTCACATAGTGTATTGTTCTTTTAACTCCAGTGGAAAGCAGTGGCCGGAAGCGCTGTTGGCTTCTGGGCCGTGTAGTTCTTTTGACTTGCGTTACAGTGTAGGCTTATTGAAAGAAAACTACAAAATAGTGGCGCCTGTCCTATATTTTTTTTTGTTTTGTTTTGTTTTGTTTTTTGTCCTATTGGTTGTTTCCGACTCCCGTTAATTATTTTTTATCCTGTACTGTACCAATCACATGATTAATAATAAAGTTGACTCCCATCCCGCAGGAATCCCGTGACCCTTGCGATTCCCGAAAAAATGTCAGCCTCTGTCATACACTGAGACCTCCACTTCCATCCATACAAAAACTGAACTGTATGAAGTTTCATGTGTGCAAATATTTTGATAACCTTGCTTCATTTACCTTTAAAATGTGGGAGGTTTGATTGGGTCACCCTGTATTTCAGCACCCCCTTGTGGTACACAGGTTTATTTGACTGCTTTTGCTACTGATCATGTAGTCTACAGTTTATCCAGTTGTGATGTTTAAGACTACTCTGTTATAATTCAGAAATCTATAATACAGACTGTTTTAAATCTGTGTGTGTGTGTGTGTGTGTGTGTGTGTGTGTGTGCTCTAGGTGTCCTGTAGGTGAGAATTTCTGGTTCATGGGTCAGCGATGTGACGTCCATATGACCCGACATAGACTGGTGGGCATGTGTTTCGGTGTTCTGATTGCCATAGCAGCGCTTATGGGGCTCTTGTCTTATCTCGCCGTGCAGCGCTTTAAGAAAATGCTTATTCAGGCCAAAGCAGAGCAAACACAGAGCAGGTAACACAGACACACACAGGGAATGTGTTATTCTTGTCCTGATGATGTTATTGGAAAGTGCGAGTAGAAAATGATGATTCAGTCACCACACACCAGAGGGGGTCTCGATGGGGCATCCATTGGCTCATAAACAGACAGGTCTGTGGGTTAGAATTAAAAATATTTGTGTGTGTGTGTGTGTGTGTGTGTGTGTGTGTGTGTGTGTGTGTGTGTGTGAGAGAAGTTACCGCAGGTTTAACCACTTCGATGAGCTTTCGGCTCGTTTTTGGAGAAGGTCCTGGCTCGGATCTCAGGACTCACTGGATAACACTGCCTTCAGCCGTTCCGACGAGTTACTGCACATGAGAGCACGTGACCGCGCCTGCTGTTACCATGATGACACTCTCTCTATTGCCTCCACCTACCCAGATAGTGTTACACGCCTCAATACGGTCTATCCTCACAGGTAGGAGTTAATGCTGTATATAAAATAAATCACAGGGTAGAAGGGTGCAATTATTAGTGACAGTTTAATCTACTCCCTTTATAGTTAACTTCATGCAGACATCCAGTGTACAGTTCAGCAGCTCATTTATTCACCTGTGTTACCTGAACAGCTAATATAATAAAACAGGGTTGCCAGATTTTATATATAAATTCCACTTCTCAAAACCTTAAAACTGACCACAAATAATAGATGCTCTTCTTTTCCTTTTGTCAGCCGCTATGCAGGGTCGAGCCAACTGCAGCATGCCACCCCACAACAATCATACACACACACAGCAGCAACATTGCTCCCACACCTCCACAATGGGTCCTTGGTGGCACCTTTGAACCCTGCCTATTTTCCTCTTTATTCTTCTAAGCCTGATCTCATCCCTGATCTCATCCCTGTTTATTACATAATCCCTATTTTCCTCTCGTAATCTTTTAATCTTTACAGTGTATCTCTCTCTCTCTCTCTCTATTTTTATATATATATATATATATTACAGTTGTTATGAAAATTATACAGCTCTGTGCATCACTGTCCACACTTAGACAATAACTTTGACTGGTGGGCCAGTGCTAGGGTGCTGGATCACTGATCCCAAGGTCAGGGGTTCAAGCCTCACTATCACTGGGTTGTCACTGCTGTCTCCAGTGCAGCTAAATGGGTTATCAAAGGCCAGCTGTCTCACTGTCTATGGTGAGAGGCATTTAAAAAAAAAAACATTGCTGACTTTGTAAAGAGGCTGTCAGCGTGTTTCTGCCCCGCAATCCCAGTTAGGATTAAGTGGTTCAGAAAATGAATGAATGAACGATTTAATTCTTGCTTTAAGAAATATTCTAAAACTTTTACATTGGCAACCCTGTCATTAAGTGTCAGGTCTGCTGCTTACTTATAGACTTAGTAATACTGGGACCTCTGTTGTAGTTACCTGAGCATACACTAAGAGAAACAAGAACTCACTCACCCATTTGCTGAACCGATTAATCCTTTATGAGTCACTGGTTGAAGGCGGGGTACACCCTGAACAGAAACTTAAAGGGCACTTTTTCACCATTTTGGAGCCAGGGCCTAATGTTGAGCTAGTTCTTTGTATTTTCACAACCAAAGAATCAGACCGGTACGAAGTCAGATACTGTGAAAGGGATTGAAAATACATCCAAATCATTTCAACCATCAATTGACTTCTGATTTAAAAATGATATTAAAAATAAATAAATAAATAATGATGACACCAACAACAATAATAATAATAATAATAATAATAATAACAATCAAGAGCACTTGGAGAGTTCACACCACATCACAAGTCCTACATACACAACCATTTACATTAGTAGCCAGGGGCAATTTTGAACAGCCAATTATTCTAATATGCATGTCTTTGTACTGTGGGAGTAAACCAGAGTACCTGGAGAAAACCCACACAAGCATAGGGAGAACATGCACACTCACATAGAAACGCCCACACCGAGCCCAGGACTTGAACCCAGGACTTTTTGGCTGTTAGGAGGACTTGCTAACCACTACACTGTGGGTGGCACGGCTGCCTCGTGACAAGAAGGTCCAGGGTTCAAGTCCCAGCCTTGGCAACACCATTTCTGTGTGGAGTTTGCATGTTCTCCTCGTGCTTGCGTGGGTTTCTTCCCACAGTTCAAAGACATGAATATTAGGCTGTTCCAAATTGCACCTTAGGTATGAGTGCGTTTGTGTATGTTTGTGTGTTTGCCCTTTGATGGACTGGTGAGCTGTTCAAGGTGTGCCCTGCCTTCACCCAGTGTGAACTGAGATAGGCTCCAGCCTCCCTGCGAGCCTAATAGTAGGATAAGCTGTTTGGCAAATGAGTGATAAGTGTTTGTCTGCTTTTTTTATACTAGCTCTCAGTATCATTGGGACATGAGCACATGTAGTCTAGCGGATGGTGTAATCGACTCTGGAAAGGCGAGTGACCTGTCTGTGTGCAGCTGGCCCATTGAACCCATCCAGTGGACACCTTTTCCTTTACTACAGCAACTCAAAAATACAAACACTGTAAGACACACACATACACCCATACACTCTTTAAATAAACACGTGGTAATTTTAAATCTTTGTCTTCATCGTCATCATCATCCGCTTGTTCCGGGGTCGGGTCACGGGGGCTAGGGTGCACACGAAAATCTCAAGTTCACGAACTATTTCAGCCCTATGATTTTTTTTGTTCCAATATGTAAGCCTATCAAGCAGGATAAAATTCAGATGGATCAATTCATGTTCAGGGGTCCACTCAGAAGTCAAAGTTTCAGTTTTTGCTCTTTTTTGGTTTTTTTATAAGGAGTTAAAAATTATATTATGCAAAATTTTAGATTTGCTAGAACAAGATTTGTATAAAGTCTAATCAGTCTGCGGATGAGGTGAAGTTACTAGGTGTACCAAGATATGAACCTGATACAGCTTTGCTGTGGTTGGGATGTCGACATCACATGGGTGAAGTGGTTTTGAACCATGTCTTAGAGGACTTGAAGATAGATATTTTATAATCCCGAGAGCTTGCGTTGTTCCAGAGGTTCAGGAAGCACTATGAAGTCATCTGGAGCTGGATATGGTAAACCTAAATTTCCAATGCTGGAAAATGTAACAACCTCAGTGATCTACTAGGCAAGGACTCCTGGCTGTTATTCCATTTGCTGGACATTGTTTCCCCATTCACATATTTACCAATGGAGGACTATAATGGCATTCATTTATATAGCACAAGGTTACTTTGTTTCTGTGCGCTGAGTGAGTGAGTGACACGAATTAATTTAGAGCCAATCATACTGTCTGAACTAGCATACACCAGTCTCAAACACCTGACAGCTATACAACTGCTTATTCAGCACACTGAGGAAGACTAGGACACTTCTACCTCATGAAATGCACTGGCTCTTCAGGAGGCTCTCCAGAGGCACTTGCTCGCATGCAAGCCAGCACTACTCACTCACCTCTTCTTTAACAGCGAGGGCAGTGTTAGTACCCTTGTTCAGATAGTGGCTCTGGCAAATCTACATGTAAGGTGAACCATAAATTAGGGTGGAAAATTCAGTGCAAGTTCTTCCGGGCTTGGCCTGGGTTTGAATCCACAACCTACAGCACCAGGAGCGGACGCCCTCACTGAGCCATTTCACTGGTCTACCAATGTTGCATTTCTCAATGGAAAGGATTGAATTAGAGCACTGAATTGTGTGAATGACTGCAGAGAGAAGTGAGAAGTTGAGTGCAGAAGAGAACTATTAAAACGTGTTGCAAGTGGTTGAAAAGGACAGAAGAATAAGGCCTGATTTGAGAAAAAGAAAAAAACAAAAACATTTAAAATCTGTTGAATAGTGCCTGAACACACTTTGTGAATGGTATTATATGTCATAATAAAATTTTTTTTTTGACAGCAACCAGATTGTAATAAATTGTTTCCTAAATTTTCTAATTCAAGGACCCCTAAACAAAGCTCAATCGTCCTAAAAATCTGTATTTTATCTTTCCTTAAGCAAATGAAAAAAGTACCCAGGCCTAGAGGATTCTAAAAACTTTTTGCAAAAGTTTCATACCGTGTGCACCCTAGCGGGGACAGCAGCCTAAGCAGTGAGGTCCAGACGTACCTCTCCCCAGCCACTTCCTCCAGCTCTTCCAGGGGGACACAGAGACATTCCCAGACCAGCCGAGAGACATGGTCACTCCAGCGTGTTCTGGGTCAACCTCTGGGTCTCTTCCTGGTTGGACATTCCTGAAACACCACACCAGGGAGGTGTTCGGGAGGCATTCTAATCAGATGCCCGAGCCACCTCAACTGACTCCTCTCAAAGCAGAGGAGCAGCAGTTCTACTCCGAGCTCCTCCTGGATGGCTGAGCTCCTCACCCTATCTTTAAGGGAGAGACCTGCCACCCTGCGAAGGAAAGTCATTTCAGCCGCTTGTATTCGCGATCTTACTCTTTCGGTCACTACCCAAAGCTCGTGACCATAGGTGAGGGTAGGAACGTAAATTGACTGGTAAATTGAGAGCTTTGACTTCTGGCTCAGCTCCCTCTTCACCATGACAGACCGGTACAAGCTCTACTTTACAGCAGAGGCTGCACCGATCCACCTGTCAATCTCCCACTCCATACTTCCCTCACACATAGGTAAGACCCTGAAATACTTAAACTCCTCCACTTGGGGCAGGACCTCATTCCAGACCTGGAGGGTGCATTCCATCCTTTTCCATCTGAGAACCATGGCCTTGGATTTGGAGGTGCTGATTCTCATCCCGGCGGCTTCGCATTCAAATCGCTCCAATGAGAGCTGGAGGTCCTGGCTTGATGAAACCAAAAGGACAACGTCATCCACAAAAAGAAGAGACGAGATCCTATGGTCATCAAACCAGAACCCTTCAACACCTTGGCTAAGCCTAGAAATTCTATCCATAAATATCATGAACAGAACCAGTGACAAAGGACATCCTTGGCAGGGTCCACCCCCACTCGAAAGAAATTCGACGTGTTACCAATGCAGACCAAGCTCTGGCTATGGCAATGCAGAGACTGAACGGCCGTTGCAATGGGTCCAGTACACCGTACTCCTGGAGCACACTACACGAGATAGCCCGAGGAACACAATTGCCTTCTCCAAGTCCACAAAGCACATGTGGACAGATTGGGCAAACTCCCATGCCCCCTTCAGGATCCTGTAGAGTGCATAGGGCTGGTCAAGAGTGCTGCGGCCAGGACGAAAACCACATTGTTCCTCCTGAATCCAGGGTTCAACCATCGGTCGGATCCTCCTTTCCAGTACTCCTGAATAGACTTTCCCAGGTAGGCTGAGGTGTGTGATTCCACGATAGTTGGAATACACCCTCCGGTCCCCTTTTTTAAAAAGGGGAGCTACCACCCCGATTTGCCAATCCAGTGGTACAGCCCCCGATGACCACGCAGTGTTGCAGAGTCATATCAGCCAAGACAGTCCTACAACATCCAGAGCCTTGAGGTATTTCAGGCGGATCTCGTCCACCCCTGGAGCCCGGCCAACAACCTCGGCGACCTCTGCCCCACTGATGGGCAGACCCCCTTCCGAACCCCCAGGCTCTTCCTCTTCCACAGAGTGCATGTTGGTGGAATTGAGAAAGTCCCCGAAGTATCCCTTCCACCTCCCGACAACCTCCCCAGTCGAGGTGAGCAGCTCCCCCCTTCCACTGTAAACAGTGTTTGTGAAGTACTGCTGGAGTACTTTGGAGTAGTGTTTGGGTTATTTTAAATAAACTGTGATTAACGGTGTTCCTCTGTACCTCTTAGATGAAAGAGTCTCGTCCTCGCTCGTACTGTGAGGGTATGGAGCTGGTGGGACTGGAGAAGAGCCGGACAGCATAATGGGGATCAGTGATCATCAAACACTCAGGACTCGTGACTCTGTGGTGGAGATATACAGTATTTACTTGAAGTTGTAGAAATGGCGTGTGTAATGTAACACAGTGTATTTCTGGGAGACACACTTCCGTAATAAAAATTAAAGTGGTGCTTTTCTGGTAACATTTGAATAAAACATCATTCTTTGTGAAAATCTATGTGTGTATGTAGCTTTATGTTCACTCACATTTTAACCTGTGAGGAAAACCGACACCTTTTATTTACTGAGAGTTAAATGGCAAATTAAGTATTTCTCCACAGACACACACGCAGAACCTAGTATATGCTATGTGGGGACAGCATTATCTGATTGGTTCACCCACTGGGGATTAAAAGACATCATTATTCACTTAAAATATTTTCTTGTTTCTGTTTTGTTGGTGGGAGGCTGTCAAATAATTATTGGTATTCTTTGAGCAAAATTATCCTTTATTAACATCAGATAAGATGAGAATATTTTAAGTAAATAATTAAACGCCTCACAGCAAGAAGGTCCTGGGTTCGATTCCCAGCTCAGGCGTTTCTGTGTGGAGTTTGCATGTTTTCCCTGTGCTTGC
>JAQMYF010000009.1:1072208-1082819 GCA_030014195.1 Neosilurus mollespiculum
CCAGAGTCGGCTGAGATGGGCGCCAGCCTCCCCGTGACCCTAATTAGGATTAAGCGGTTCAGAAAATGAATGAATAATTATAGAGTTTAGTTTATATACGATATTCATTCATTTTCTAAGCTGTTTGATCCTAAATAGGGTCACGGGGAGGCTGGCGTTTATCTCAGCTGGCTCTGGGCGAGAGCGGGGTACACCCTGAACAGCTCGACAGGCCATCACAGGACACAAAGATATAAAAAATTACAAAACCGGCGGCACGGTGGCACAGTGGTTAGCACGTCTGCCTCACAGCAAGAAGGTCCTGGGTTCGATTCCCAGCTTGGGTGTTTCTGTGTGGCGTTTGCATGTTCTCCCTGTGCTTGTGTGGGCTTCCTCCGGGTACTCCGGTTTCCTCCCACAGTCCGAAAACATGCACAGTAGGCTAATTGGCTGTTCCAAATCATCCCTAGGTGTGAGTGTGAGTGCGAATGGCTATGTGACTGTTGGCCCAGTCCAGGGGAATTTGCTTTATTTTACTTTTCTCATGTTCTTCTGTAGTATATAATAAAACAATTATTCACCTCAGGATCAGTGAATATCACTGATTATTCCACCTGACAGAAATCTTCATCATCCTTTTCCACTTAATCCAGGGTCAGGTCACGGGGGCAGCAGCCTAAGCAGTGAGGTCCAGACATCCCTCTCCCCAGGCACTTCCTCCAGCTCTTCCGGGGGGACTCCGAGGCGTTCCCAGACCAGCTGAGAGACATAGTCCCTCCAGCGTGTTCTGGGTCAACCTCTGGGTCTCTTCCCACCCATGTTGGACATGCCTGAAACACCACACCAGGGAGGCATTCTAATCAGATGCCCAAGCCACCTCAACTGACTCCTCTCAACGTGGAGGAGCAGCGGGTCTACTCCGAGCTCCTCCCGGATTGCCGAGCTTCTCACCCTATCTCTAAGGGAGAGCCCCGCCACCCTGTGAAGGAAGCTCATTTTAGCTGCTTGTATTCGCAGTCTTGTCCACTTGGGGCAAGACCTCATTCCAGACCCGGAGGGTGCATTCCACTCGTTTCTGACCGAGAACCATGGCCTTAGACTTGGAGGTGCTGATTCTCATCCCAGCCGCTCCACACTCAGCTGCAAATTGGTCCAACGAGAGCTGGAGGTCCCAGATTGATGAAGCCAAAAGGACATCATCTGCAAAAAGCAGAGACGAGATCCTATGGCCACCAAACCAGAACGCCTCAACGCCTTGGCTGCGCCTAGAAATTCTGTCCATAAAATTGACAACAGAACAAGTGACAAAGGATAGCTTTGGCGGAGTCCAACCCCCTGCAGAAATGAATTCGATCTGTTGTTACCAATGCGGACCAAGCTCCAGCTCTGGTGATACAGAGACCTAATGGCCCATAACAGCGAGTCTGGTACACCGTACTCCCAGAGCACACCCCACAAGATAGCCCGAGGGACACGCTCAAAAGCCTTCTGTAAATGCATAAATTACATGTGGTCAAATTGGGCCAACTCCCATGCCCCCTTCAGGATCCTGTAGTGTGTATAGCTGGTCAAGAGTGATGCAGCCAGGCCAAAACCACATTGTTCCTCCTTAATCCGAGGTTCAACTATTGGACGGATCCTCCTCTCCAGTACTCCTGAATAGACTTTCCCGGGTAGGCGGAGGACTGTGATTCCATGATAACTGGAACACACCCTCTGGTCCCCTTTTTTAAAAAGGGGATCTACCACCCGGTTTGCCAGTCCATGAGATTTTGCTGAGGTATTCAGGGCAGATCTCGTCCACCCCTAGAGCCTGGCCACAGAGGAGCTTTTCGACTACCTCCGCGACCTCAGCCCCAACAATGGGCAAACCCCCACCAGGGTTTTCCCTGTTTTGATGGGATTTAGGAGGTCCTCATATATATATACATATATGAGATCTGTATGTAGTAATAATATGTTAGTGATATATTAAATATATTTCTTGTTTATTTATTACAATGAATTCTAGAAATTATACCCAGGGGAAAAAAATTTTTTACTTAATGTAAAAATGACCTTTCCTTCCTTTTTTTTCCTTATGACTTTAGACATTTTCTTAATTTCTCATTTTAAATCTGTCTTTTTTTTCCTTTTTTAATGTTTAATTTTTTCCCCTTTCCTTTATTATTTTTATTATTATTATCAGTTGCATAAAGAGAGAAAGTATCAGGGTTTATGCGTGCATTTGTTTGTTTAGATTTGCAAGAGAAGACATCATATCTGTAAACATTTTCTTTTATTTATTTTTTAGGGTTGTTTATTTTAAATGTCCAGATCCAAAATAAAAATAGAATATAATATTTAAATGTTAGATGCAGGAGGTAAAAAAAAACGGTTAACTGATTGTATTAATTTTATTTAATATAAGAGATTGTGAGTGTATTCCGATAGACCGATTAATGGAGGATGCTCAGGATTACAAGCAGTTCACACCGGTGTGGTTCTTCTCGTGGCCGTGCTGCTGCCGCTCAGCGGCGGGAGCGCGCACTTCTTCTTCGACGTGATCGCGCAAAGGTTCTTCTCGTGGTGCGCGCCACGTCCGTGCACGTGAAAAGCGAGTCCGTTCTCCGCTTTTATGTAGTGAGCGTGCATGAACGCGGCGGGGTGCGTGGCCGGTGCGTAACGGAGCGCGACCTCGTCGTTCCTCAGGCGGCTGGCACTTGGGGAGCGCGGGACAACGTGCGTGTGCATCTGCGCCTGTCCGCGGTAGCGCGAGCGGTAGCTGGAGGAGCGGCGGCTCTGGAGCGACGAGTGCACGCGATTCCGAGGCGCGCGGCGGAATATGCGCGTGCGATGCGAGTCAATGAAGAGGTGCACCGTGAGCGCGCCCACTGTCTCTGCCATGATGAAGGAGAGCGCGCCGCAGTAGAAACTCCATCCGTACCAGTGACTCCGCTTCGACTCGCTCTGATTCGGATCTCCGGCATTAGCAGAAATGTACACAATGATCCCGATAATGTTACTGAGACCTGAAACACATACACACGACATTTCATCATACACAGTGTTCTCTTTTAATGAATACTTTTAAATGATATGAGATTTTACATTTAATAAAATATAAATGTAAAAAAGAACAATAAATAATAGAACGCAAAGGAAATATAATGTCATCATCGTCTTCCGCTTGGTCCGTGGTCAAGTCGCAGGGGCAGCAGCCTAAGCAGTGATATCCAGAAGTCCTGGGTGGCAGTCGAAAATGTAATATGTCATAATTCTCCTGTACTTCTTGGGTGTTGCTCATATTTCAGGTGGTGTCCATGGTGTTACTAGGCGTTGCTATGGTATTTCAGGTGGTTGCCATGGTGTTACTAGGCGTTTCTATGGTATTACGGGTGGTTGCTATGGTGTTACTAGGTTTGCTGTGGTATTTCAGGTGGTTGCCATGGTGTTACTAGGCGTTTCTATGGTATCACAGGTGTTTGCTATGGTGTTACTAGGCGTTTGATATGGTATTTCAGGTGGTTGCTATGGTGTTTCTAGGCCATTGGTATGGTGCTACTAGGCGTTGCTATAGTATATCAGGTGGTTACAATGATGTAACTAGACCAATAATATGGTGCTAGGTATTGCTATGGTGTTACTAGGTGTTGCTATAGTATTTTAGGTGGTTACTATGGTGTAACTAGACCATTAATATGGAGCTAGGTATTGCTATGGTGTTACTAGGTGTTGCTATTGTGTTTCATGTGGTTGCTATGGTTTACTAGGCCATTGGTGTGGTGTTCCCACTCTGTAATATCTATCTATCTATCTATCTATCTATCTATCTATCTATCTATCTATCTATCTATCTATCTATCTATCTATCTATCGGATATCTGTCTGTCTGTCTGTCTGTCTTTTATTTATCTAATGGAATCGTACCGGCGGAAACAAAGAATATTCCTGCGCTCAGGATGACATTGTGGCGATTTTTGTAGAACTCACTGGCAGCGACACACACACCACCAACAAACAACAGTCCAACACTCATGATGGGGAAAAGACTGGAGGCACGGACTGCTCCTGAAACACACACACACACACACACACACACAAACACACACACACACACATACACGTTTGTCTGTCATTGTGAGGACATTCCAGTGACAATGTTTTAAAGAAAAGCTACAGATTTTTGCAGTAGTATTCGGTGAATGTGTGTGTGTGTGTGTGTGTGTGTGTGTGTGAGAGAGAGAGAGAGAGTTGCAGGTTCTTACGGAGTAAGTATTCTGCTGCATCTTGTTCGTATTCAGCGTCTTCTGGGAAATGATCAATGTTTTTACACACCCCTGTGAACAGACCTGAAGGAAGATCAGTATGTTATCAGTGAATGGAAATTTTCCACCCTGGGGATTTATTCCAAACACTCAGGAATAATCCAGATGTAAAGAATAAAACACTTCAGCAGCATGTTGTTAGAGGAAAATAATCAACGGTTTCCTCCCACAGTCCAAAGACATGCATGTGAGGCTTATTGGGTGTTCCAAATTGCCATTATGAGTGCATGATAATTTGAATGATAGTTTGTGTGTTGGACCCACAGTGGTGTGACGAGCAGTTTAGGGTGTCCCTCACCTTCACCCAGTGTTGGCTGAGATAGGCTCCAGCCTACCTGTGACCCTAATAGAATTAAGCAGTTTGGTAAATGAGACTGAGAGCACAATACAAAGGGTTTTTATTTCTTATATTATTTTGTGTTCTACATGAGGGCAACATATGGGGTAGTGGCTAGTACATTCACCTCACAGCAAGATGGTCCAGGGTTCAGGTCCCAAAATTGGCGACTGTGTTTTTGTGTGGAATTTGTCTCCCCATGCTTGCATGGGATTCCTCCAGTTTCCTTCTGCAGTTCAAAGACATGCACATTAGGCTAACTGGCTATTCCATATTGCCCCTAGGTGTGAGTGTGAGTGATTATGTGTGTGTGTCCCTGTAGACTGACAAGTCACTTAGGATGTACCCTGCCTTCACCCAATTTACGCTGAGATAGGATTCAGCCTCCCCATGACCCTAATAGGATTAAGCGTTTTGGCAGATGAATGAATGAATGAATGAATGAATGAATCCAGTTACATGTTTTTTTTTTTTTTTAATAAAACGTGTGTTCATGGATTCACTTTTGAAACTCTACATTGAAGCTTTAACATGAATTTACAGCCTCATCAGTGTTGAGTGTTGTATCGACATCCTTCTAACACCCAGAACGCTTCATTACACTTTCCATTAAAGGCAATGATGTAGGTCAGAGATTTGGGTCGAAGGGACCCTTCCTGTTTCCTTAGGGTTAAAAAAAAAACCTAGTTTTCAACCCAGAATATTAATTTAACTTTAAAACTTTAGTAATTCAAGGGAAACTATACAGTGGCTTTAATTCCAAGTTTATTAAACACCACATTACATTCCTGCATTACTGGAGATTTTGTGGTGTTATAAAATCCAGGTGGTGGTAGCATCTAATTACTTGTGATTTAATTAATAAAAAAATTTCAATTTAAAATCGGAGCTCTGAAAATGTTTGCATTGATTTTCAGTAAAGAAAGAGCTAGACCAGAACATATTCTTTGAAGTGTAAATACGCTCAGTGCTGACGGCAGCAAGAGCACGGATGCGACAACAAAATCAAGCTCATGGCTTTACATCTGCATAAGTATGGAGCTCCACTGTTACTGGTGATAATATCAAATAAACCGTTTTTTAATATTTAAAGTTTACCAAAACATCAAGCATGAAATAATAACATCAGAGTAGTATTAATTACTAAATTAAGTCCTGTTTAATGAAGTTCTTCTTAAGTAGAATTCTAATCACAAATTAAACAGAAAAAACATTTCTAATGTACTGACTCCACTCTTGAGCCTAAAGTTCCAAGGTTAAGAATTAGTACTAATTCATAATGAGATGTAGAATTAGATTATTCATTCATGCTGAACAGGTTAACTAAAGGGTTTGTTGCACAATATACCAATAAAAATGTGATTATTTATAATTTTTACATCAATCTTCAAGTGTGTACTCATATTACTCAGATATTTATGAATTATATTAATGTAATATAAGAAGTTAGTTGATATATATTAATATATTCAGATTTCATAAAATGCTGCAAAAGAAGTGATTTTTTTGTGAATAAATAATAATGATATCTTTTACAGAACATTGTTTCCATCTATTTACCTTCCATGCAGCACTGACGCCAGAGCCCTGAATGTGTAAGAACCTCTTCATTCTTTTGGCTGGTCTCGTTGTCGCCTGTGCTCTCAGTGCGACACACTCCGGGTGAGTAAAGCCAGTAATCCGTTCCTACTGCGATAGTCATGAGGCTGAAAGCAGCGAAAGCTCCAGCTGTGGTGATGAGCATCTGCGCTCCGCGGTTGCACGGCCTCATCCGCTTCAATTTTTCAGATTACAATCCAAGATGGTTCCAAAACAAGAATCATGTCACCGTTCCTTTTGTGCAGTCAACCTAAAATCTAATC
Organism: Neosilurus mollespiculum; assembly: GCA_030014195.1. Classification (NCBI taxonomy): domain Eukaryota; kingdom Metazoa; phylum Chordata; class Actinopteri; order Siluriformes; family Plotosidae; genus Neosilurus; species Neosilurus mollespiculum. The sequence goes on from JAQMYF010000009.1 coordinate 1,078,694, forward strand.
TAGTAACCAACATGGATTGATTTTACTTCATCAGTTAACAAGCAAATATAAAATCCATTTACAGTCACAGATTAACCGTGAAGTCCTGAGATCATCCTGTTTTACAGTTAAAAAGAATGCAAATAATTCACCAGTGCATATTTGCTGCTCATTCCAGATGGAATGGATCTGATGTGTTATCTGGTCATGGCCACTTTATGTCCAGAACAACTGCCCCTTACTGACAGATCAATATCATCAGTGAAACAAACCCTGTGTGAAGGCAAGTCAATTATCTGGATGTGTTTATATCCCGGGGGCAGTGGTGGCCCGGTGGTAGGGTGCTGGATTACTGATACCAAGGTCGGGGGTTCAAGCCCCACTGTCAGCGGGATGTCACTGCTGTCCCCCAGTGCAGCTAACTGGGTTATCAAAGGCTGGCCATGTCTCTCACCCTCTGAGAGGCATGTAAAGGAACCGTTACTGATTTTTGTCAAGAGTAGGTTGCTTAGCTGTCAGCGTGTTGATGGCCTAGCTGGCCAGGGTGTACTCTGCCCTTGCCCAGAGTCAGCTGAGATGGGCACCAGCCTCCCCATGACCCTAATTAAGATTAAGTGGTTCAGAAAATGAATGATTGAACAAACCAGAACCCATGATCAAACGATTCATCATCAAACTGGAACCCATGTTAATTTGGGTTAAGTGCGAGTATAAATCATTCTAGTGTACAGGTGTAGAATGATTCACTTTCCAGAATGTTCAGTGACCTGAATTCAGAGTCTGTGTTCATGTAGAGGAAGTTCATCTTAAGGAAGTTACAGGTATTCAGAGTTGTGTTTAGCATCTAGGGTGCATTCAGCCATGTTAACTTTTTGTAATGTTACCTTAACAAATGATAGATGAGGTAACGCTGTCTTCATGTGATCAAGAGGGTGTCTTCATGTTCACTTCCAAGTCTGACAACTCATGAGAAGGCAGAATAATTGCCTCCACCACAGTTTGGGGACAGTGGTTGTGGGGCGTCCCATGCAATGGGATAGACCACTTAGTGATGCTCTATTGGGGGCCGAACTCAATGTCCCTTCTTTTGGTCTTTTCACCACCAGTGTGTTAAAGGGTGACCATGCACATTCTGTGATGATGTTACAGAAAGGGATTACCCTCTTGAATCCAAAGATACGACAGCAACCCAGTGAATTTTCATATGATTAGAATTAGTGCACCATGATCATCTGCCTCACAGCAAGAAGGTCCTGGGTTTGAGTCCCGGGCTCAGGCATTTCTGTGTGGAGTTTGCATGTTCTCAGAGTACTCCGGATTACTCCCACCGTCTAAAAGATGCACATCAGGCTAACTGCCCATTCCAAATTGCCCCTTGTTGTGAGTGCTAGTGTGAATGGATGCTTGTGTTTCTCTGTGACGCTCTGGCGAGTTGTTGAGGGTGTACCCTGCCTTCGCCCAGTGTCAGGTGAGATAGGCTCCAGCCTCACCATGACCCTAATAGGATTAAGTGGTTTGGCAAATAAATGAATGAATGCTCTGTGGGTGGGATGTCCCTGAATTGTAGCATCACAGAGTGTTCAGCATCACATTTTAAACTGGACTGAAATTAAACCAATATAACAATTAATGTCATCACTTTCTGTTTACAGCTGTATCCGAACTACCACCTGACTGCATATTCCCCTACAGATATCCCAGCATATTCTAGATTATTCTTTACCTGCAAGTCAATTATCATTTGAGCTCTGCCTTGTTGCAGGGCAGTCTGGGAATTTAATAATGTAATAATGATAATAATGCTCTTTGCTTTGGGAAAGGGCTATTAAGTGTCCAGATTATGAGTAAAGTGCAATACAATTTTAAAACCTTCTGTTTTATAACATCATAAACCAGTCATTTCATCGTCGACGTCGCTGCCACTCGCGAGTATGCTGAATCAATAAGCACTAATAGAGCATTAACCATGAGTTATCTTGGTATATTCTTGGCAATCTTTCTCCACTCTCAGCACTTCTTGCTGTCTCGAATTGGTGTACGCCTTATCTGATTTTGCTCTTCCCAGCCAGAAGGTCAGCTACTAGATTGTTCTACTCACTGGGGTTGATTCCACATTTCAACAAAGAAGAGTTCATGAGGTCCTTGTGCCTCTTCTTTGGAGCACCAATGGGTCTAACACACTCAGACAGCTGTGAGAAGACCCACCTTAGTCCCTTGTCACATATTAATGATTTGCAGGACTTATGCCGACGTATGACAAATTTCTATGAAGCGCTGGCATACGCTGAGCTATCAATGTTATTCCAGTTTTGAACATATACGTAACTTATTAGTAACTTATCCAGAAGCTATGGAAAACTTATCTAACATATCTCCAGCGTATATATTGACGTATTTGATGTGTTCCGGGCAACCACAGAACTTTTACTGAACAGTCTTCTTTGCAAATTATGTGTGTTTCAGCAGCATTTAGGGGGATTTGGATATAAAATGGAGTTCAAACAAGGAACCGGTCAGTACTCCTCAAGACTCCATCGTTGTCTTTCATTGGTCATAAGTTGCAAACACTGCCAACATGCTAGGCATTTGTTGGTATAAGTTATATGTAGGTTCAAAGTATGCTAGACATTATATTCAACTTATGAGAACTTACAAATAACTTACCTACAACTTAGGGCAACTTACCAACAACTTATGAGCAGCGTATGCATAACGTATGAGTCATACAGACCTCACCATACTGTGACTTATACCATCGTGCTGTTAATTTACACAAATCTTACACATAACTTATTCGACGTATGCCTGTGTGTTCCTCATACGTCAGCATACACTGACTCAATCATCTATAGTTGGTGAAGAAGAATGATTGATTTCCGGCTACGTGATGATGCTTTCTCTAGTACTTTAGCATTTATAACTTGATCTTGTCACTTGATGTTCATTATTCATCTTAATCAGCACTGATGGTATGTTTCCAGTTGTTTCATCTGCTTCCGGTGAATAGCCCATGTCTTACAGCCAAACATTTGGGTGGGTATTATTTTTATGATGTATAAAAACCATTGACCATTTCAGACTAACTTTAATTTTCATTGAATTATCTCACAGTTCATTTTATATCTTATTTATGATGAAACAAGTCATATTTGGGTCAGTCGGAAGTTTCTGGTGAGATTTACAGGGCAAAATTTCTGGTTTTTGATCGATTAATTCCCCGCACACATTTGCCAAACCACTTAATCATACTAGGGTTACATGGAGACTGGAACCCATCTCAGCTGCACTGAGTGAAGGCAAGGTACACCCCAAAACAGTTTGCTAGTCCATTGCAAGGCCAACACACACACAACTATTTACACTTACAGCTTGGGGCAATTTGGAACAGCCAATTAGCCTAATGTGCATATCTTTGGACTGTGGAAAATGGGGTACCCAGAGGAAACCCACGCAAGTATGGGCCATCGCCAAGCCCAGGTCTTGAACCCATTACCTTCTTGCTGTGAGGCAGAGATGCTAACATCCCACCTCATTAACTATTTCAAAGTGTTTAATGATCTGAAGGTAGTTGGAGGCAACATTTACAAACACAGAGGCTTATGTTTAAGGGAAAAAATAATTTGCGGGGCAGTGGTGGCCTGGTGGTAGGGTGCTGTATTACTGATCCCAAGGTCAGGAATTCAAGTCCCACTGTCATCGGGTTGTCACTACTGTCCCCCCCAGTGCAACTAACTGGGTGCTCCTCACCAACACCTGTATATATGACCATATCTCACCTGTACTCTCTACACTACCTCCTGGTTCAGTTCAGAATTTAGTTTAAAGTCCTGTTGTCTGTTTTTTTTTCCATCTACAGCCTTGCACCTCCTTATCTATGTGACATGCTGACCCCTCACCAGCCCAGCACAGCCCTGTGCTCCTCCAAACAACACCTGCTGGTGGTCCAACTGTCCAGGTGCAAACAGTGGGGTGATCGTGCCTTTGCAATGGCAGGGCCGAAACTCAGGAATTTTCTACACTCCATCATGGACCTTCCCCTGTTCAAGGCCTCTCTGTCACAGATCTAGAGTGCCCGGAGCAAACACACAACAACCCACACCGATCTCACACAAGTATGGTTTATTGTCAAAGAATGCTCAAAGTACCG
>JAQMYF010000009.1:1098879-1119448 GCA_030014195.1 Neosilurus mollespiculum
TGGCTGAGGAAAGGGACGGCTGGGAGTCACTGCTTAGGCTGCTGCCCCCGCGACCCGATCCCGGAATCAGCGGAAGATGAAGATGAAGAAGAATAAAGATTACAACAACAATAGTATGAATGCTGAAAGCATTCACACTAATAATAATAATTAGAATAAAGATTACAACAACAATAGTATGAATGCTGAAAGCATTCACACTAATAAAGATTACAACAACAATAGTATGAATGCTTTCAGCATTCACACTAATAATAAGAAGGATAAAGATTACAACAACAGTAGTATGAATGCTTTCAGCATTCACACTAATAAAGATTACAATAACAATAGTATGAATGCTTTCAGCATTCACACTAACTACACAGTAAGCTAGCAATGATGATTACACAAAAATCACAGAAAATATTATTTTCCCAGACATATTTTGATAATAAATCCCTGCTAAAAAAAACCTCAATGGAAAAATGATTGGTAAAATGTTTTCTCTTTGTTATTGCTCTTGTATACATATATTTTATCGCTCTTGTATATATATGATGTTTTGTGCATCAACAATTATGAATTTTTTAAGCACTCTTTTAAATGTCGTTATCTCTATTTTCTGTATTTTGTGTATAATAACAGGTGGCACAGTGGTGTATTGGTCAGCACGTCTGCTTTACAAAAAAAGGTCCTGGGTTCGAGTCCCGGGCTTGGTGAAGGTATTTCTGAGTGGAGTTTGCATGTTCGTGCCTGTGTGGGTTTCCTCCAGTTACTCTGGTTTCCTCCCACAGTCCAAAGATATGCACTTTAGGCTAATCAGCTGTTCCAAAATGCCCCTAGGTGTGAGTGTAAATGGCTGTGGGTGTTGGTCCTGCAGTGGACTTACAAAATGTTCAGGGTGTAATCCGCCTTCAACCCGTGTCAGCTGAGATAGGCACCAGCCTCCGTGTGACCCTAATAGGATTATGCAGTTTAGCTAATGAGTGAGTACTACAATAACGTGTGTGTGTATGTGTGCATGTGTGTGCATGTGCGTGTGTGTGTGTATACACTCACGCCCTTGCATATAGCCACAGCTTCTTTAGACATGGATTTGGGATAGGAAACGTGGTGCTCCATGATGGACTGGAAAAGCTCGTCTTCATCTTCACCATCAAATGGAGGCTTCAAAAAAGAACAATTTGTTATAAAGCTAGCTACGTAATTCATTTAATTAGCATCATTTAAGCAGCAGGATGAGGACGACTAATGTTTACCTGTCCCGCCAACATCTCGTACAGCAGAACTCCGTATGCCCACCAGTCAACAGACTTCCCGTATGGCTGATAGGCGATGATCTGAAAAAAGCAATAACGGTGGAAAGCATTTAGCAGAGGCATGCTTCCTGTCTCGCTAATGCCACAGAGCTTGAGGAGACACTCACCGACACACACACACACACACACACACACACACACACACACCTCAGGTGCAATGTAGTCCGGAGTTCCACAGAAGGTTTTAGTCGTCACACTGTCCAGCATGTTCTCTTTGCACATGCCAAAGTCGGCGATTTTAATGTGACCCTCGGAATCCAGCATCACGTTATCTAACTTCAAGTCTCTACACACACACGCACACACACACACAAGATGATTCTCGAAGAAATTATTAGGCTTTTATCTTCATCATTATTCTAGAAACTTCCACAGTTACCTGTGATTATTATTAAGCTGCTCAATGTGTTTAAATAGCATTTGAGAACGTTAATAGCTGTTACCTGTATATATAACATTAAAAACTCTTCTTACCTGTAAATAATGCCTTTTGAGTGGAGAAAGAACAAACCAATGGCAATCTCTGCAGCATAGAACCTACACATACACACACACGGCAAAATCAATTTTGTCTTGTTCTGACCATGTCATAGCACACATACACACAAAAATCATGTGTGTGTGTGTGTGTGTACTTACACAGCATGCGGCTCCTTAAATTTCCCTACTTGCTGTATTTGGTACATCAGGTCTCCTCCATTAATATACTCCATCACAAAGTACAGACGATCCTACAGTAAAACACACACACACGAAAATCAGTAACACTGAACAGACAGTCAAAGAGGACGTGATTTATGCTACATTATTGTCAATTCCTGCCCATAAACACATCAAAACTCCGCCCACTTGAACCTGGATCTGAGAGGACTGTCATGAGGTCAGTTTAAAAAGTTCTAAGACACCCCAAACACACACACACACACACACACACACGCACACACACACACACACACGCACACACACGCACACATCGTCCTGATTCATAAGAATAGTCATGAGTGATGTCGTTTTTTTCTTGGTAATAAATTCTCATGATATCATCTTAGACATGTCGATCATTATTGAAGATAAGGCAGGTTCACAGATTCCAAATGAAGGGAGGAGCTGAAGCTGATTGGGGCCACCCACCTCTCATTAGAAGGCGTTAACATTTTAAACTTCATGATGTAGAGAAGTACCAAATCATTATAAGGTCATGTCGACATCCGCACAGGCCTTGCAGGTTAAGGACAAACCTGTTTTAACCACTAGAGGGAGTTCTGAGCTTTTTTTTTAACCTATAAAATACATACTTCTCTGATAATTATTAAAAAAATGTTAATGACACAAAACATTGCCGAGTTTCATCATAGAAGAATAATATCTCAAAACCCAAAACTTGAAAACAGAAAAACAACACACAATCCTACCCTATTAGCCCCTGGACTTTGTACCAACGGCACATCAAGCAGCTTGAACAATTCCACACAAGGTCGCTACGCATGATCATGAACATCTGCTAGCAGGACAGAGTCACGAACCAGGAAGTGCTAGACAAAGCTGGCTCATCAAGTATTGAGTCAATGTTGCAGAAGGCTCAGCTGCAGCCGCATCCCCAAACAACTGATGTACGGCGAGCTTAAGTTGGGCTCGCGCAGACAGGGAAGACCCAAACTGAGGTTCAAGAACACCTTGAAGAGAAACCTCACTTTTTGGAGTGGCATTCAGCCATGTCAGCTTGAAGTCTCAGCCGCTGATAGATCTGCATGGAGGTCGATCACCTCCAGGGATACAACTGCCTTCGAAGAGGATCGACGACAATGTCTCGCTGACACAAGGGACAGACGTCCCAAAGCAGCGTCCACCTCTGTCCAAACTACAGATCACCAATGCGACACCTTTTGGCGTCTGTGTGCTTCCAGCTTTGGGCTGCGGAGCCACATGCGCTCTCATCGCTGAGAGTACAGACTTCGTCATCATCAGACCCTGATGGACTACCATTATGTTCTTTCTTTTCAAAGTTATTGCACTAACAAATCGTACAAACAAACAAACAGACGTAACCCATTTGGGTGACAGTAGGAACTTAAAAAAGCTCCATGAAAGTGTGCAATACATGTGTGGGCAGAGTAAAGGGGCTTGGTGGAGTGTCTATAAAACATCCAATAAGAGGCACAGAGAAACATGAACAAGCGTTCCAGACAATAATGCTGCTTCCAAACAGGTTTTTTCTTCCTCAACTAGGGCTTCCTCCATGGCATAAAGTGTACCTGTTGTGAATTAGTGTTACTAGCTATTAAAAACGATCATGTGTAACATCAGTGGTTCCTTCCAGCAACATCAGTCCATGCCTGAGTGATACGACTCTAGGCATGCTCAGAGACATATGGGCTTTCTGATTGGCTCTTCCAGCCTGGTAGTGACATCAATGTGTTGGATTGGCTGGGCTACATAACTGACCTGTGTAGTATAACACATTATGGGCCAGTGCTGAGCTGCACAAACAACAAGCGCAAAAATCACGGAAATCATCTTTTTGCTCCTAAACCAACTGACGACAGGAAAGCCGAGCTGGCAAAACGTTAGCTGCAGAAACCATTTTGGATTTACCATCATGCTCATCTTTGGCAGCATTCTCATACTCAGGAGTCACTAAAACAAGAGACATCAATTTCCCCCAACATGTTGAAATCACTTCCAGGGAAAAACTGCTAACCCCCACGGGTTAAAATTACCCAGTTGTGTGCTTTTTATGGTCATTTATGTTAAAATAAGTGTCTGTATCAATATAATTATTACATACGCATAGATTATACTGTAAGGATGATATATATAATATAAATAAAATAGAAGATAGAAATTGACTATTGGAACTGGTCGTCCTTACAGTATAATTTGTGTCTAATACACTTAAGCGATACAGACGTTTATTTTAACATAAATGACCATAAAAAGCACAAAACTGATAATTTATTCCTGTGGATTACTAGTGGTGTGCTAAACTACACGGCGTTAGCAGCTTAGCAGTCGATTTTCCCCTTAAGTGGCTGCAAAATGATGGGTGGGGTTGATGTCTCTTGTGAACACAGTGAGACGTCACATTCTAGTGACTCTGAGGAGGAGAATGCCTCCAGAGATGAGCGTGATGGTAAATCCAGAATGGCTTATGCGGCTAATCATTTTGCCGACTTGGGTTTCCTGTTGTCCTGTTGGTTTAGGAATAAAAATAAATGTTTTCCGGGATTTCTGCACTTGTTGTTTGTGCAGCTCAGCACTGGACCATAACATGTTATGTAAGAAGATTATAGTAAGATGATAGTACGATGGCGCTGATTGGTCGAGAGCTTGATTTATTTAGTATATGGATGTTGGGGAGTGTCAGATGTGGACATTCAGAAACTGGTTCTGTAACTGTAATTGCTATTTTCTCAGAAGTAGCATTTCCTGATTAGCGACATACAAAGTGATGTAACTCAGTCCATTTTCATGCTATAATCATGTGTTATACCTCATTTTAGAGTTTTAAAGATTTTAATATCTCCCATTTCCTACTTAATCCCTATTATGCTGGAGCAGGTCACATTTATTATAGCTTACAAACTCGTACACATCTGTTAATCACACTGTATACTCTAGCTAGCTAATGTGTGTAATATTTAATGCTAATGTTATCTAATTGTAGTTACAATAATCTTTTATGAAGATGAAGAAGGCTATGACGGGCAAGCGCAGAAGAATGGCATCGATGGTGTGCGTCAAGGTAAAAGAGAGCGGAGGTGAGGCTGTTAGAATTCACTGTATAATCCACCAAGAAGCACTGTGTGCCAAAACTGTCCAGCTGGAAGATGTGATGAACTGTTGTAAAAACTGTCAACATAATTCGAGCTAGAGGACTGTACCACAGAGAATTTCAAGCTTTCCTATCTGACATGGATGCCGAATATGGGGATGTACTCTACCACTCTGATGGGCGCTGGCTCAGCTGCGGCTCCTTGCTGCAGCGGTTTTATTCGCTGAGATCAGAAATTGACCAGTTTTTGAAAGAGAAGGGCCGACCATAAACTGAGTGACCCTCTTTGGCTGGCAGACCTGGCATTTTTAGTTGATCTTACGCATCATTTGTATCCACTGAACAAGAGCCTACAAGGGAAAGAACAGCTGGTGCCACACCTGTATGTGCACATGAAAGCCTTCTGTGTAAAGCTCCGCCTGTTTGAGGCACAACTACGCAGCTTCAATGCTGCGACTTCCCCACGCTGTCTGAAATCAAGTCTGCTGTTGCAAAGGCCGACCTTTCTGCTAAAAAGGAGAAATATGTGTCTGTGAATTGCATCTCTCGTGACAGAATTCAACCAGCGTTTTCAATATTTTTCTGTCATTGAAAAACCAATCAAGCTGTTCTCAATCCCCTTCCTGGTGGATGCAAAAGAAGTGGAAGAGAGTCTGCAGTTAGAACTGATTGAAATGCAGTGTGATGATTCTCTAAAAAGTCAACATCAACTTCTCTCCCTACCTGACTTCTATCGGAGTTTGGATAATGCCAAGTTACCTCTGATGAGACGCAACGCAAAAAGAATGTTGAGCCTGTTCGGCTCAACATACATATGTGAACAAACATTTTCTCTGTTAGATCAGAACAAAAACAGACTGAGAACCAGAATGACTGATAGCCATGTCTGTGAAGTCCTTCATGTTTCAACCACCAAACTTTCTCCTGACATGTCAGCCATCCTTTAGTCCAAAGGACAGCATCACTACTCTCACTGACAGGGTTTCCACGCGACATGAAAAAGCATTAAAAGTTGACTAATTTTACTGTGTAAACTTGTGAAAAATCCCCCAAATTATGGCTAAAACATTCAGCTGCAGGTTTCGTTAACATTTTACAGAATATTTTGCTCAAAAAGTGCCTGTTGTGTCCAGTTTGCTTTTGAGTATTCACATTTCTCCCCATGGATCTCTTTGGTGGAATGTTTGCAAATGCTAAGAAATAAAATGTAGACCAATTCTTTGCATTTGTGACATTGAAAATGTTGTACTTGGGCATTAAAATTCACATTATAGGTGAGTTAGAAATACACACAGTATTTGTGTCGATATGTCACCTTGAATGTTTGGCTTGGCCCTTTGTTCATTTGTCTGTATTTGGCCCTCACTAAAAAAAACTTTGGACACCCCGTTTTAAATTCTCACCCACACCTAGTGGCAATTTCGAACAGCCAATTTACATAATGTGCACTGTGAGAAGAAACCAGAGTACCTGGAGGAAACCCACACAAGCACAGGGAGAACATGCAAACTCCACACAAAAACGCCCTTGATGAGCTCGGGAAAAACCCAGGACCTTCTTGCTGTGACGCGGACGTGCTAACCATGACAGACGTGCCATCCTCCAAATTTTAAAGAGCACATAGCCTATAGTGCCATCTCATCAATGGAAGGGAATGTGTTAATTAGCTAGAATTAATGATTTGAATCATTATTCATGTACAAACACTAAACAGATAGGAAACAGGAAGTTGATGTAGATGTGAAAATGTTTTTCTCAGCAGTTAACTGTTGTTCCCACCCTTCTGTTGTTAAATATAACAGTGTGTTTTTAGACATGGCTTCATGTTGACCTGACAGTGCAGGATGCTGACAGAGTGAGAAGTAAGCTCTGGAGGAAATGAGGAACAAAATGTAAATTTACATACACCAGTGTTTGCGATGTGCAGAAGCTGCGAAAGCAGAAGTGGCACAAGCTGTGTGTGTGTGTGAGAGAGTTACCATGGTCTGAAAGCATGAGTGCAGCTGTGTGAGAAAAGGCGGTTTTCCAGAAAGTGCCAGAACTCTCTTCTCCACCATGGTACATTCCACATCATCGTCCTGAATCACCACGTCCTTCTTCAAAATCTTCACAGCGTAAAGTTCATCTGTTCCTTTACGCTCGGCCAGCATTACCTGCAGAATGAGAACGATAAGAAACATTTTTTTTAATGAAAAGTCAAACTGAGCTCAGACTGAATAAATCTGAAGAAAGAAAGTAATTTAATCACATTATAATTACCCCCTAAATTCTAAATTCTCCATTATGATTGGCTACAATGTTCGAATAAGTTATGTTTCTATAGTGACAAGTAGTTGGGGGGGGGGGTATTCCAGCTAATAATTGCTAACATGGTGAAGTTTTCTATAAAGAGATGTTTATTTAATGTTAATGGAAGGAGTCTCCAGTGTCAGAGGTGAAGTTGTAAGGACTGAAGTGGTTACGTCTTTTGCATTTTCTCCGTAAATACAAATGGCTGAAAATTAATTCACATCAACACTACTTCTTCACACCATCCAAAAATTTCCCCTAACAGCACACCCTCCAGTGTATTTTTTTGATTTGCATTCATTCAACTGCTTAACTTTTAATCCTACTAGGGATGCGGGGAGGCTGGCACCTATCTCAGCCAATTCTGGGAGAAGGCAGGGTACACCCTGAACAGCTCGCCAGTCCACTGAAGGGCCAACACACAAAACCATTCACACTCACACCTAGGGGTGATAATGAACAGCCAATATTCCTTATGTGCATGTCTTTGGACTGTGGAAAGAAACCTGAGTACCCAGAGGAAACAAGCACAGGGGGAACATACACACTCCACACAGAAACACCCTCGCCTGGGACCTTGTTTCTGTGAGGTGGATATGCTAACTACTATGCCACCCATTATACCTAGCTTTATTCCTAAAATTTGTAAAATTCCAATATGTGTGTATCATTTCCATAATATCATTTCCAATGTTTGAAGTGTTGTTACCTTTCCGAAGCTGCCTTTTCCCAGTACCATGACAAAATTAAAGTCAGAGAGCTTCACGCGATCCTGGTTGCCATTAGCGTCATATTTGGAGATGTCGTTGGATGACGAGCTGTCTGTGTTCTTGTTGCCTGGACCGATTTTGGCTCTCTGAGAGGAACAAGAGTGAAATAACAAAGCAAAGGCTGGAATGAGAGACAAGAACAAATCAATTGTTTTTTTTAACGTAAGCTACATAAGTGAGAAGCCCCTCAGAATGAATGTTAGCTACATTACAGCGATCACGAGATTAATAATATATAAAACAATATTTATATTATATAATAAACAATATTACATAGTATGCTGTATAACTTTACAGAATTTACTTCATAACTGTGATACTTTTACTCACCATTATACTGTTACCATTATATGTACTTTATTATAGTATGCATTTTAAGACACACCGACACAGTGGGTAAATAATCATTATTTTTTTTAGCTAGCTAGCTAAAAGCTGTACTGTGTACCCTAGGTGATGTTTTAGATACAGTAAATTTACTCATTGTGATGTTATAACATAGCCATGAAAAAAGGACTGAGAATATTTGTTTATGTTATATGAATACATTTAAATGTTAATGCAAATTTTTTGTTTCTACAGCAACAGATTTTTAAAAGTGTGTAATTATTCTTTAATTCTTAAATTTTTAAATAACGAAACCTATGGATGGATTTGTCGCAGAAGTTGTTAAGTGGTTTGGCAATGAATGAATGATTAATTAGTGATACAGTGGAAGCAGTACTTCTAACTACAATTAAACAGATGAATAAAAGTATGTTGCGTCATTAGTTATTAAATAAAAATTGTAATGATTAGCATTGGTGCTGTGATATAAGAGGAACGGGGCTGGACTGTGTCTGTAAAAAAAAACATATGTTATTTATTTTGAAGAAACAGGACGCCCCTGGTGTTTTATTCATATCGAAATGGATCTCTAACCTCAAACTTCTGCCGGAGCTCCTCATTTCCTCCTTCACCATCTGGTTGGACTGGAACATTAAAATACTCGCCTTCTTCCTGGCTCAACAATTTGTACCTACAAAATAAAAGTCTGTACCTTTAAAACAGTGGAAGACTGGGGTTCTAAGAAGTGATGATTTAGGATACGCAGATGTGCGAGAGAGTTATGTAAATTCTTAAATAAATAAATTCTTTTTTTATTGCCTTACCAGCCACTGACCCCTTGCTTTTGGAGCTCAGAGATTCCAAACGAGAGAGAACCCATGAAGTCGTTCCTGCTGGTCAGATCCCAGTCCCAGATTTCCACAGAGAGACGGCGGTCCTTATCAGACCCCTGAAGGTTGCTATAGGAACAAACAAATAAGACATGTTTGGGAATACCATTCCTTTTCTTTAAATGATCAGCTGTTAGTCAAGATTTCCTAAAGAATGAATGTACAATTTGAAAGTCTCGTTCCAGGTGGGGTTCAGCGAGCACTTGATGGTTTTGGTTTTCTGCTTGCTTTCGCTCTTGGGGTCGGGAATCAGTTTCAGCTTCACATACGGGTCCGACAAGCCATTTGGATCCATTGGCACCAGGTTCCGAGCCTCGCTGACTGTTATAGAATAAGAGAATAGCATGGAGAGAAAAAAAAAGACAAAGAGAGGGAAGAGATTAGAAAAAACATTACAAGACGCAAACATTCTGCCATGAACCTTGGCATGAGTCTCTTTAATTCATTAAAACCTGATCATGGGTTCCACACTGATCCAACTGTTATGAAACATTTAATAACATTTTTTACTCGATAGCATGCGATGAAAGCACAGATGCCACAGACACTGCACAGCTGTTAATTTTTTTGCGGGGAGTAGATGATAATTTTTGCTGTACGGAGGAGCTGCTTGATATGATGAGCTTAAAAGGCACAACCACAGGTAAAGATATTTTTGAGGCTGTGTCAGAGGCAGTTGAAATGATCGGGCTTAAATGGGACAAGCTCTGTGGAGTAACAACGGATGGAGCTCTGGCTATGACGGGCGAGCGCAGAGGAATGGCATCGATGGTGTGCGTCAAGGTAAAAGAGAGCAGAGGTGAGGCTGTTAGAATTCACTGTATAATCCACCAAGAAGCACTGTGTGCCAAAACTGTCCAGCTGGACAATGTGATGACCACTGTTGTAAAAACTGTCAACATAATTCAAGCTAGAGGACTGTACCACAGAGAATTTCAAGCTTTCCTATCTGACGTGGATGCCAAATACGGGGATGTACTCTACCACTCTGATGGGCGCTGGCTCAGCTGCGGCTCTGTGCTGCAGCAGTTTTATTCGCTGAGATCAGAAATTGACCAGTTTTTGAAAGAGAAGGGCCGACCTCTTCATAAACTGAGTGACCCTTTTTGGCTGGCAGACCTGGCATTTTTAGTTGATCTTACGCATCATTTGAATACACTGAACAAGAGCCTAAAAGGGAAAGAACAGCTGGTGCCACACCTGTATGTGCACATGGAAGCCTTCTGTGTAAAGCTCCGCCTGCTTGAGGCACAACTACGCAGCTTCAATGCTGCGCACTTCCCCACGCTGTCTGAAATCAAGTCTGCTTTTGCAAAGGCCAACCTTTCTGCTAAAAAGGAGAAATATGTGTCTGTGAATTGCATCTCTTGTGACAGAATTCAACCAGCGTTTTCAAGATTTTTCTGTCATTGAAAAACCAATCAAGCTGTTCTCAACCCCCTTCCTGGTGGATGCAAAAGAAGTGGAAGAGAGTCTGCAGTTAGAACTGATTGAAATGCAGTGTGATAATTCTCTGAAAACTCAACATCAACTTCTCTCCCTACCTGATTTCTATCGGAGTTTGGATAATGCCAAGTTACCTCTGATGAGACGCAACGCAAAAAGAATGTTGAGCCTGTTCGGCTTAACATACATATGTGAACAAACATTTTCTCTGTTAGATCAGAACAAAAACAGACTGAGAACCAGAATGACTGATAGCCATCTCTGTAAAGTCCTTCGTGTCTCGACCACCAAACTTTCTCCTTACATGTCAGCCATCCTTTAGTCCAAAGGACAGCATCACTGCTCTCACTGACAGGGTTTCCACGCGACATAAAAAAGCATTAAAAGTTGACTAATTTTACTGTGTAAACTTGTGAAAAATCCCCCAAATTATGGCTAAAACATTCAGTTGCAGGTTTCGTTAACATTTTACAGAATATTTTGCTCAAAAAGTGCCTGTTGTGTCCAGTTTGCTTTTGAATATTCACATTTCTCCCCATGGATCTCTTTGGTGGAATGTTTGCAAATGTTAAGAAATAAAATGTGGACCAATTCTTTGCATTTGTGACATTGAAAATTTTGTACTTGGGCATTAAAATTGCATTAAAAAGCATTAAATTTGATCAGCTGTTACCTGTATAAACCCTGCACTGAGTGCAGTGTTCTTCACATTATAGGTGAGTTAGAAATACACACAGTATTCATGTGTCGATATGTCACCTTGAATGTTTGGCTCAGCCCTTTATTCATTTTTCTGTATTGGCCCTCACTAAAAAAACTTTGGACACCCCTGTTCTAGACAATTTCTAACAAGGTTCTAACCCAGTTCTCAACAGTACTAAAAAACTTCTGAGTTCTTAACACTTTTAAAACAACTAAGTGAGAAACTTACTATAAGCTATGACTCCTACACGGCACCCTTCTTCAATGTTGCATTTGTTATAATTAAAAAATGTCTTAACTAATTGGCTCCTATTTCTCAATCAATAATCAAACTCTAACCAGGTTCTCTATACAGGTTTCAGACACATCTGTCCAAGTTTTAACCAAGTTCTCCCAAAAATTCCAACAAAAATTTAGACATATCAGGCCAAGATCTATCCAAATTCTCTCCAAATTCTAACCAAATTATCAACACATCTGGCCAAGTTCTCCTCAAATTCTAACTAAGCTCTAGACACATCTGGACAAGTTCTAACCAAGTTCTCCTCAAATATTAACCAAGTTTTAGACACATATAGCCAGGTCCTAAAAAGGTTCTCCCCAAATTCTAACAAAGGTTTAGACACCTCTGGACAAGTTCTAATCAAGTTTTCTCCAAATTCTAACCAAGTTAACAACACATCTGGCCAAGTTTTCCTCAAATTATAGCCAAGCTCTAGACACATCTGGCCAGGTTCTAACCAAATTTTCCCCAAATACTAACCAATCTCAATAGACATTTGTCCAAATTTACCCCAAATTCTCTCTAAATTCTTACAAAGTTTTAGACAAAACTGGCCAAGTTCTAACCAAGTTCTCCCCAAATTTTAACCAAGTTCTCCTCAAGTTCTTCCCAAATACCAACAAAGTTTTGCACACATATGGCCAAGTTCTAACCAAGTTCTCCCAAAACTTGTTTGCAGACGACACTGTGGTGGTGGGCCTGATCTCTAACAACGATGAGAGATGAGACGGCCTACATAAAGGAGGTTAGAAACCTGGAATTATGGTGCCAGGACAACAATCTCCTCCTGAACGTCAGAAAGGCTAAGGAGCTGATAGTGGACTTCACCACAAAGCAGGAGAGGAATTACCAGCCCCTAACTATTAACAGTTTCCGGTACCTAGGTGTTTACATCACGCAGGACCTGACATGGTCCTGTCATGTTAACACCCTAGTAAAAAAGGCAGCGTCTTTATCATCTTAGATGTTTGAAAGGACTTTAAACTGCCCTCAAAGGTGCATCCTGACAGGAAATACCCCAGCCTGGTTTGGAAACAGCACCAAACAGGACAGGCACGCCCTCCAGAGGGTGGTGCGATCAGCAGAGCGTACCATCCATATCAAGCTTCCTGACCTGGAACTATATACAGCAAACGATGCTGGACCAAGACCAGGAAGATAATAAAGGATCTCAACCACCCCAACAATGGACTCTACTCTCTGCTGCGGTCAGGGAAACGTTTCCGTTCCTTGAAAGCAAACACTGAGCAAATGAGGAGGAGCTTCTTCCTGCAGGCCATTCAGGCCCTCAACCAGAACACATATTACCTAGACTCTGTAGACCTACCCTACACATGATCACTACATTCTACCTTAGATGATTGTTGCACACACAGATTGATCTCCCTGTACACCTTGTACTACTCTGCACACACAACAACCGCACTCACTGGACATTTTTGTGTGCACTGACACTTTACATACCGTATTATTTATTGTAATTACATTTATATTTATATTTTATATTTGACTTTTAACTATTGGTGTCATTCAAATAGTTATTTATATTTTATTCTTCTTGATATTGATAGTTTTAATTCTTCTTCAAATATAGGACAACCGTAATAAGCAATTGACATGTTGTACTGTGTATGATTTTGTATGTGACAAATAAAATTTGAAATTGAAATTGACATCTGGCCAAGTTCTAACCAAGTTCTTTACAAATTCTAACCAAGTTCTCCACATGTTCTAACCTATTTCTCCCCAAATACTAACAAAGTTTTAAAAACATATGACACAATTCTAACCAAGTCCTCCCCAAATTCTTACAAAATTCTAGATACATCTGACCAAGTTCTTACCAAATTCCCCACAAATTCTAATGAAGTTCTAGACACATCTGACAAAGTTCTACAAAGGTTCTCCCCAAATTCTAACCTTACTTCATCCAGCCAAGTTCTTACCGAGTTCTTTCCAAATATTAACCAAGTTCTAGACACATCTGGCCAAGTTCCAACCAAGTTCTCATCAAATTCTAACCAAGTTCTAGATACATCTGCCAAGTTCTCCCCAAGTTCTTGCAAAGTTTAAGACACATCTGGACAAATTTTCCCCAAATTATAGACCCACAATAGTAACACAAATTAGTTCACAAAATTCACAAGTTCACAAATTCATCATGAAAAGAAAGTGAAGTATTTCTCTGAATTCTTGGCAAGCCTGACAAACGTGGACCGTATTAAATGAGTATGTTTCATGGTCAGTGTATAAACAGAGTACTATACAGAAAGAGAGCGTGAGATAGAAAGAGACAGTAAAAGATGTGGGACGATCGTTAGCTCATCAATTTCAGGATGTGTTTTAATCCCGCAGGCACAAGCAGACTGCATGCTCTGACACAAGAGTAACTACGACTGAAAAATCAATCAATAGGAATTACATTGAAACACACTGCACGTGTGTGATGCGAATGTGTGTATGAACGTGGGTGTGTGTTTGTGCGTGTGTAGAACTGTATGCATTTGTGTGTGCGTGTGTGTAGGACTGTATGCATTTGTGTGTGGCGTATGTGCAGGCGTGCGTGTGCGCGTGTATGATGTGGGTCACTTACTGGTTACTGTCATGATGTTCTCTTTGATGTTGGCAGTGATGTGGAGTCGTCCTCTCCTCTCTGTGTGATCCGTCCCACACAGGCTGGGAACATTGGTCACGCACCGCTTATGAATATTCATCATACAGGCTGCAGAAACACATCAACAACCAAACCTCAGCTTCTACTCTCTTACACAGCTCAGTGTCTTTTTTCCAAAGTCTAGTCCAAAGTGTGCAAACGTAAACACACTCACACATTCATCATACTCAATAAAAATATAAAATAAATTAATTTTAAATAAATTGTGCTTGAATCATATTAGTCAATCATCTCTATAAATGACTGGAGGTGTACAATTGGCTACCAGTGAGTACGACATTGAATCTGCGAGGTCGCCATATTGGTACTCTCTAGTAACTGTGAAACTATATCTAACATAGAGTATGAACCTGGATCACCACAGAAAAATCTGATTACAATAGGAGTGTTAATATAAAAACAGGAATTTATACTTAGATTAATGATCCTAGGAGCTATGTTGTCGGGGGCATTATGCCCCTGGTAGGGTCACCCAAAGCAAACAGGTCCTAGGTGAAGGTCCAGACTAAGTGCGGTTCAGAAGACTGCTATGGAAAGTAAAACATTAAGTATTCAGTTTCCCTTGCCCGGGTGAGGGTTAGCCCGAAAAGAAGACATGGGTCCACCCTTCCATGGACCCACTACCTGTGGGAGGGGATATAAGGGTCAGGTGCGTTGTGAGCTGAGTGGCAGCCGAAAGCATGAGTTAGGTCGGACCAATCCTCGACTACTGACTCTGGCTCCTGGGATATGGAATGTCACCTCTCTGGTGAGGAAGGAGCCTGAGCTGGTGCGCGAGGTTGAGAGACTAGATGTAGTTGGACTCACCTTGACAAATAGCTTAAACTCTGGAACTACCCATCTCGAGAGAGGCTGGACGTTATTCTGTTCTGAAGTTGCTCATAGGGAGAGGTGGCAAGCCAGTGTGGGCATCCTTGTTGCACCCTGTCTTGGTGACCACATGTTGGGGTTCTCCCCGGTTGATGAAAGGGTAGACTTGCTCTGCTTTTGGGTGGGGGGGGACGGGTCCTGACTGTTGTGTTTTGTTGTTGGACTTCTGTGCTTGTCACAGTTTGCCCATCACGAACACCATGTTCAGACGTGTCCATAAGTGCACTTTGCACCAGGACACCCTTGGTCGCAGTTCGATGATCGAATTTGTAGTCGTGTCATCGGACTTGCGGACGCATGTTCTGTACATTCGGGTAAAGAGAGGAGCTGAGCTGTTAACCAATCACCACCTGGTGGTGAGCTGGCTAAGATGGCGGGAGAGGCCGCCCTCCAGACATGGGAGGCCCAAGCGTGTAGGGTCTCCCTGCAATGTTTGCCGGAGTCTCCTGTCAGAAAGGCCTTCAACTCTCTCCGGCAGCAGAGCTACTACCACATCCCAAAGGAGGCAGGGTACATGGAATCCGAATGAGCCATGTTTCCTGCCTCCACTGTTGAGACAGCAGCCCAGGGCTGTGGCCAGGTCATTGGTGCCTGCTGTGGCGGTAACCCCCAAACCCGGTGGTGGACATCTGCAGTGAGGGGGGCCATACAGCTGAAGAAGGCGGCTTATCAGGTCTTTTTGGCATGTGGGACTCCTGAGGCAGCAAACAGGCACCCGCAAGTCAAATGTGCTGCACCCTGGGCTATCGCCAATGCAAAATCTCAGGTGTTGGAGGAGTTTGGTGAGGGCATGGAAAGCGTTGGAGGAGTTCAGTGAGAGCATGGAAAAAACATGCACAGTATTCTAATTGGCTGTTCCAAATCACCCCTTGGTGAGAGTCTGAATGGTTGTGTGAGTGTTGGCCATGTGCTGGCCTGGCGAGCGCTTCAGAGTGTACCCTGCCCTCGCCCAGAGCCGGCTGGGATAGGCACCAGTCTCCCCACGACCCTAATTAGGAATAAGCAGCTTAGAATAATATGAATATATTAATAATAATATATAATAATAGAATAAATTAATAATAATATATAATATATTATATGTATTATTATATTATATATAATATATAATAATAGAATAAATAATATATAATGTATAAAAATAGAATAAAATGAATAATACAGTGACAAGTATTTCCTTTATGAGATATTATATATATTGTGATCGATGTACTTTTTAATAATTTCATTATAAATATTCATTCATTCATTCATTCATTCATTCATTTTCTGAACCGCTTATTCCTAATTAGGGTTGCGGAGAGGCTGGCGCCCATCTCAGCCGACTCTGAACGAGGTCGGGAAACACCCTGGACAGCTCACCAGACCACTGCAGAGCCAAAACACATACAACCATTCACCACTCATACCTACGGGAGATCTGGAACAGCCGATTAGCCAACTGTGCATGTTTTTCTACTGTGGGAGGAAAGTGGAGTACCCAGACAAAGCCCACGCAAGCACGGGGAGAACATGCAAACTCCACACAGAAAAGCCCTGAGCCTGGGAATCGAACCCAGGACCTACTTGCTGGGAGGCGGACATGCTAACCACTACACCACAGTGCCGCCATTATAAATAGTTAATAGAAAAATAAACATTTTCTAAAAGAAAAAGAACACTGTAATAAATTTTTAGATAAGCACTAATAATCCATTAACACACACACACACACACACACCCCACAATAACCATCATCCTTTTCATAAATTAACCACTAGGGTGCAGTGTCTGCATTTTTACCATGTGAAATACGCCCAGTGTGTGTGTGGGTGAGTGTGTGTATGTGTATGTGTGTGTGTGTGTGTGTGTGTGTGTGTGTGTGTACTTACTGTCACATTTCATCCCTTGGTGTATGAGACCATACAGTAGAGATCCACAGTGATCACAGAACGTGGGACTGGAGTATGTATGTACCTTAAATTTGTGTTTACTGCGAGGATCCTGTAACACACACACACACACACGCACGCACGCACGCACACACAATTCAACTGTATTTCTATAGAACATTTGACAATAAACATTGTGTGTAAAAAACACACACAGAGAGACACACAAAGACAGACACACACACCCAAAGACATACAAACACGCGCACACACACACACACACACACAGACACACTCACACCGAGATATACACAGACAGAGAGAAAAACAGACACACACACACAAACAAATACACTGAGGGAAGTTAATACACTGAGATAAGTGAATATGCTGAGTGAAGTGAATACATTGAAAGAAGTGAATATACTGACAGAAGTGAATATACTGAGACAACTGAATATACTGAGAGAAGTGAATGTGCTGAGTGAAGTGAGTACACAGAGAAAAGTGAATATACTGAGAGAAATAAAAATACAATGAATATATTGAGTGAAGTGAATATACTGATTGAGTTGAATATAATGACAGAAATGAATATACTGAGAGAAGTGAATATACTGACAGAAGTGAATATACTGAGTGAAGTGAATATACTGATTGAGGTGAATATACTGACAGAAATTAATATACTGAGAGAAGAGAATACATTGAAAGAAGTGAATATACTGAGAAGTGAATACACTGAGAGAAGTGAATACATTGAGAGAAGTGAATATACTGAGAGAAGTGAAAACACTGAGAGAAGTGAATATACTGAGAGAAGTGAAAACACTGAGAGAAGTGAATATGCTGAGTAAAGTGAATACATTGAGAAAAGTGAATACATTGAGAAAAGTGAATACACTGAGAGAAGTGAATATGCTGAGTGAAGTGAATACATTGAGAGAAGTGAATATACTCAGAGAAGTGAATACACTGAGAGAAGTGAATATACTAAGAGAAGTGAGTACCCAGAGAGAAGTGAATATACTGAGAGAAGTGAATATACTAAGTACAGTGAAATTATGTGAAGTGAATATACTGAAAGAAGTGAATATACTGAGAGAAGTGAAAATACTGATTGAAGTGAATATACTGAGAGAAGTGAATATGCTGAGTGAAGTGAATACATTAAAAGAAGTGAATATACTGAGTGAACTGAATATACTGAGAGAAGTGAACATGCTGAGTGAAGTGAGTACACGGAGAAAAGTGAATATGCTGAGAGAAATGAAAATACAATGAATAGATTGAGTGAAGTGAATATACTGATGAGTTGAATATAATGACAGAAATGAATATACTGAGAGAAGTGAATATACTGACAGAAGTGAATATACTGAGTGAAAAGAAAATACTGATTGAGGTGAATATACCAACAGAAATGAATATACTGAGAGAAGTGAATATGCAGAGAGAAATGAATACATTGAGAGAAGTGAATATACTGAGAAGTGAATACACTGAGAGAAGTGAATATACTGAGTGAAGTGAATACATTGATTGAAGTGAATATACTGAGAGAAGAAAAAACGCTGAGAGAAGTGAATATCCTGAAAGAAGTGAATATACTGAGAGAAGTGAATACACTGAGGGAAGTGAATACACTAAGAGAAGTGAATATGCTGAGTGAAGTGAATATATTGAGAGAAGTGAATATACTGTGAAAAGTGAATAAACTGAGAGAACTGAATATACTGAGAGAAGTGAATACACTGAGAGAAGTGAATATACTGAGTGAAGTGAATACATTGAGAGAAGTGAATATACTGAGAAGTGAATATACTGAGAGAAGTGAATACACTGAGAGAAGTAAATACACTGAGAAGTGACTATACTGAAAGAAGTGAATATACTGAAAGAAGTGAATACACTGATTGAAGTGAATATACTGAGAGAAATGAATATACTGAAATAAGTGTATATACTGAGAGAGGTGAATATACTGAGAGAAGTGAATATACTGAGAGAAGTGAATACATTGAGAGAAGTGAATACACTGAGAAGTGACTATACTGAAAAAAGTGAATATACTGAGAGAAGTGAATACACTGATTGAAGTGAATATACTGAGAGAAGTGAATATACTGATTGAAGTCAATATACTAAGAGAAGTGAATATACTAAGAGAAGTGAATATACTGATTGAAGTGAATATACTGAGAGAAGTGAATATGCTGAGTGAAGGGAATACACTGAGAGAAGTGAATATGCTGAGTGAAGTGATATTGAGTGAAGTGAATATACTGAAAGATGTGAATATACTGATTGAGGTGAATATACTGACAGAAATAAATATACTGAGAGAAGTGAATATACTGATTGAAGTGAAAATACTGAGAAAAGTGAAAATACTGAGAAAAGTGAATATACAGAAAAAAGTGAATATACTGAGAGAAGTGAATATACTAATTTAAGTAAATATACTGAGAGAAGTGAATGTACTAAATGAAGTGATATTGAGTGAAGTGAATATACTGAAAAGAAGTGAATATACTGAGAGAAGTGAATATACTAAAAGAAGTGAATATACTGAGAGAAGTGAATATACTGAAGGAAGTGAATATACTGAAGGAAGTGAATATAGTGAGAGAAATGAAAATACAATGAATATATTGAAAGAAGTGAATATACTGATTGAGGTGAATATAATGACAGAAATGAATATCCTGAGAGAAGTGAATATACTGACAGAAGTGAATATATTGAGTGAAGTGAATTTACAGATTGAAGTGAATATACTGAAAAAAGTGAATAAACTGAGAGAAGTGAATATACAAATTTAAGTGAATATACTAAAGAAGTGTTATTGAGTGAAGTGAATATACTGAAAGAAGTGAATACACTGAGAGAAATGAAGTGAATACATTGAGAAAAGTGAATATACTGATTGAAGTGAATATACTAAGTGAAGTGATATTGAGTCTAGTGAATACACTGAGAGAAGTGAATCCACTGAAAGAAGTGAGTACATAGAGAAACGTGAATATACTGAGAGAAATGAATATACTGAGAGAAGTGAATAAATTAAGTGAAGTAAATACACTGAGAGAAGTGAATATGCTGATTGAAGTGAATATACTGAGAGAATTGAATATATTGTGTGAAGTGAATACACTGAGTGAAGTGAATATACTGAGAGAAGTGATATTGGGTGAAGTGAATATACTGAGACAAGTGAATATACTGAGTGAAGTGAATATACTGAGTGAAGTGAATATACTGAGAGAAGTGAATATACTGAGAGAAGTGAAAATCCTAAGTGAAGTGATATTGAGTGAAGTGAATATACTGAAAGAAGTGAATATATTAAGAGAAGTGAATATACTGATTGA
>JAQMYF010000009.1:1143419-1153970 GCA_030014195.1 Neosilurus mollespiculum
CACTCACTGGAACAATTCACGACGGAGGCCGTGTGTGGACAAATGGTATGCGTTGTGAGTAAGGTTGGAAATGCTCGTAAAAACGTGTTCTTAAAAATCGATTTTTGAAAATTTGAATCAATTCAGAATGCTAATAAATAAAAATCGCGATTCAGACGTGAATCAATTTTTTTCCGGCACCCCTAATCAAATCTGTACTGACTCACATCAGAGCAAAAGTAAATCATACAAGAGCTGAACTTAAACATATTGCTGAACTGAATCACATCAGAGCTAAACTGAATCTTATCAGTTAAATCAATTAATAGTGTATCAGTGTCTCAATTTTTTTTTTCTGTGAGACAAACAAGACTGAAATTTTAAAAAGAAACACCCTGGGAATCGAACCCAGGACCTTCTTGCTGTGAGGCAGACATGCTAACCATTACATCAGTGCACCACCTAATAAGGGAACAGATTTGTGTTAGAACCAAGAGAACCGGGCCTGAAATCTTGGCTGCAGGACTCCTGGGATGCATCTCTGTGTTTCTGTTTAAGAGGGAAATGATTTAAAAATGGCGGGATATTTATGATCTGTAGTGATCCGAACTGTATCCGCGCAGTAAAATATTCTGGCTCTCCGCCAGCTTCTGCCCAAGATGAGACCTGAGGGGACATTTGCCTTGGAAATTAAGTGGTTCATAACTGTATAGGTTCTGTCAGAGCTCTAATACCTAATACACACACAAAGCTTCTCTCTCTCTCTCTCTCTCTCTCTCTCTCTCACACACACACACACACACACACACACACAAAGCTTTGTTCTCTCTGTCTGTCTGTCTCTCCCTTTCTCTCTCTGTGTCGCTCTCTCACACACACGCAGTTGTTTTGGAAGTAGTAAATGATTAAACTGGCACTGTGTTTGAACGAAACTCAGTATTAATGACAATGAATGGAGGTTTCCTCTGGATGGGGGGGTAGTCTTTTACTCTGTTCATCTAACTCTCTCTTTTTCACTCTTTCTCCTTCATACACACAACACGTCTCTTTCTGTCACTCTCTCTCACACACACACACACAACACGTCTCTCTCTATCACACGTACATCTCACTCTTTCACACACTACCCGACTCTCTCACACACCCACACTACCGTTACACTCATATACACTACTCGTCTCTCTCACACACACGCACAACACACACAAAAACACGTCTCTCTCACGTACCTCTCACTCTTTCACACACTATCTATTTTTCTCTCACACAATACCTTCTCACTATGTCACATAATACCTGTCTGTCTCTCATGCACTACCCAGGTCACTTACACACATAATACCAAATCTTTCTCTACCTATTTTTCTCTCACACACACACACGCTACCTGTCTCTCTCTTACACATGCTACCTGTCTCTCTCTCTTACATGCTACCCGTCTCTCTTACACGTTACCTGTCTCTCTCTGACACGTTACCTTTCTCTCTCTTACACATGCTAGCTGTCTCTCTTACACACACTACCTATCTCTCCCTCACACTCTACCTGTCTGTCTCTCTTACACATGCTACCTGTCTCTCTCTTACACACGCTACCTGTCTCTCTCTTACACACTCTACCTGTGTCTCTCTCTCACACATGTCTCACTCTTTCACACACTACCTGACTCTCTCAAACTCCCACACTACCCATCATACTCATATACACTACTCGTCTCACTCACACACACACACAAAACACATCTCTCTCTTACACATAAGTCTCACTCTTTCACACACCCATACTACCGTTACACTACACTCATATACACTATTTGTCTTACTCATACACACACAACACACACAAAAACAAGTCTCTTTCATGCACTACCCCTCTCACTCTCATGCACTACCTGTCTCACTCTTTAACACACTACCCATCTCATTCTCCTGTCTCTCTTACACTTTCACACGCATTACTTGCCTCTCTCTCTCACAGGCTACCTGTCTCTCTTTCACATGCTACCTCTCTCTCTCTCTCTCACACGCTACCTGTCTCTCTTCCTCTCTCTCACACGCTACCTGTCTCTCTTACACAAGCTACCTCTCACACATGCTGTGTGCACGTGTCTCACTCTCTTACACGCTACCTGTCTCTCTCTTACTCACACTACCTATCTCACTCTCTTACATGCTACCTGTCTCTCTCTTTCACACACTACCTGTCTCACATATCACCCGTCTCACTATTTCACACAATACCTGTCTGACTCTCATGTACTACCTGTCTCTCTTTCATGCACTCTCACACACACTACCTGTCTATCTCTCTCTCACTCTCTCACACACACACAAACATGCACACACACACACACACACACACACACACACTACCTATCTCTCTCGCACTTTCTCACACATACACACACACACACACACCAGCCCTTGTCTTACCTTGGCACTGGAAGCCCTGCTTGCCAAAACCCCTGCAAGAGAAACAATAGTGTGAGATTTCAACACACACACACACACACACACACACACTCTCTCTCTCTCTCTCTCCATATATATATATATATATATATATATATATATATATATATTTTTTTTTTACGTAAGCATTTAAAAGGTTCTTATAAAAGAGTTATACATGAAGAGATGTTCTACATGAACCCCCACTTCGCAGAGTTTTGCTTTCATTATGTTTCTCATGAATAACCTGTTTATGAACCTAGAAACTGCATTCAAAGAATGTGTAAGGTTCTCCGCAGAACATCTGCATTACGACTGCTTTCATTTAAATGTTCATAAAGAACCTGTATCCAAACCATCTCTAGAACCCTTGGAAAAGCCACTGGTGCGAGGGACTTTACAGAACACTGGATCTACTTGGAATTTTGCATCACAGGGTGTTGTTTCCACTAAACAGGTTGCGAGAACTATGAACCATTAATAGAAGCTTTCAGAAACCCTGCTGTTCCTCTAGTGTTTAATGCAGAGCTATAACTCTCTCTCTCACACACACACACACTCACATACACACACTCACACACACACACAGGTACATACATGCGCGAGCCAAAAGATTGTCAAGTTGACAAGAGGTGCATGCATCTACAGGTCTCTCTGTGCGTGTGTGTGTTACGCAATGAGTCGATCCGATGCTTTAAAAATCGTCAAACACTAAACAAATTCTTCGGTGGTGCAAACCGCAGTGCAGAAGCGCGAGATCATTTCTCCATCCTGTTCCGCCTGCACGCGCGCTCTGGGTAGCGACATTGCAGATGCGACACGACGCGCGCGCTAACGATCCGGGGGGTGATTATGGATTTGGGCTCCTGAACTTAATTAATTTATTACAGCTTTATATTATTACACCGTGTGTGTGTGTGTGTGTGTGTGTGTGTGTGTGTGCGCGCGCGCGCATAGCGGTACTAAACCACTACGAACCCAACCCGCCGAGTGCGCGCGCGCGCACACACGCAAACGCGCATCTGCACGAATACACGAATGCGCGTTCTTGCGTGTGTACACATCATATAAACGACCACAACAGACGGTAAAATCTCTCTCTCTCTCTCTCTCTCTCTTACACACACACACACACACACACACACACACACACACACAGCTCGCTCACCAGATGAAATCGGTGCAGTGGCTGCAGAATGTGGGCTGCTTGAAGAAGCGCGCGATGAACTTGTGGTCCTTGATTTCGTGCACGTTCTTCTGCCGCAGCGCGCCCTGTCGCGCAAAACCGCGCGCGCCTCCCTCATCAGCGTCCACTCCCGGGTCAGCCATGTCCGGAATGTTTATTCAGAGATAGAGAGCGAGAGAAAGGAAGGGAGAGAGGCCGGGCTGGGATGGTTAAAACCCCGAAAATCTCCCGTATCGAAGGCAGCGCGCAGCCTCTACACTCGCTCCGCTTCCCGGTTGGGTGAATGTCCCGCCCCTTCTCTCCTTCCCCTGAAACCTGAAGCCACGCCCCGTTTTTGTATCCGAAAACATCCGAAGTATGTGTTTTGGGGTTTTACTAATGTTGTTTTTACCGACGTGTCTAAATTCAGCTGTAAAATAAACCAGGGTGAAAATGCGCGCTCCCGTACTGAAGAGTGTTCACATCAAATAACTAGTGCACTTCCTCAGGGACAGAAAGAACACTTCCGCACGAGACACTGTATCAAAACCGCGCACTAGTATAATTAACAGCACACTTCCGCACTAGATAGTGCACCAGAGTAATGCACTACTCAAGCAGGGATACTAATCACAAGCAGGGATACTTCCACTTCCACAGTATTGTAATTTATTGGGTCTGTCTGTCTGTCAGTGCACTACCTCACGGGCTACTGTGCATTCCACTGTAGTATGTAGAATAGTGAAGGAATGTTAGTGCTAGTGTTAGAGGTGAAATGGATAATGAGTGGAGTACAGTTTATTGACCACCAGGTGGCGGAGTGTCTTCATTTTATGTAACTCTCTCTCTCTCTCTCTCTCTCTAAAACTATTATTTCACCAGTTTACAATTTTATTCTCAAACTATTTCAACTTT
The DNA here is from genome assembly GCA_030014195.1 of Neosilurus mollespiculum. Taxonomy (NCBI): domain Eukaryota; kingdom Metazoa; phylum Chordata; class Actinopteri; order Siluriformes; family Plotosidae; genus Neosilurus; species Neosilurus mollespiculum. Next base: position 1,147,929 of record JAQMYF010000009.1, read on the forward strand.
ATTTTTCAGAATTAAAGAATTCAAATCAGTAAACCTGGCACCACTATGGTTAGCACGTCCACTTCACAACAAGGTCTTGGGTTCTTGGTCAGGTCAGGGTGTTTCTGTGTAGAGTTTGAATGTTCTCCCTGTGCCTACATGGATTTCCTGAGGGTACTCCAGTTTCCTCTGACAGCTCAAAGACATTCACATTAGGCGAAGTATCTGTTTAAAATTGCCCCGAGGTGAGACTGTGAATCATTTTGTGTGTTGGCGAGCTGTTTAGGGTGTACCCCACCTTCGCCTAGAGTCGGCTGAGATAGGCTCCAGAATCCCCAAGACACTAGTAGTAGGAATATTCAGTTTGGAATGAATGAATCAATTAAATAAATCAATAAACCGACAGATTATATATATATATATATTTTTAATTAGTGCATATTAAACAAGTGATATTGAAGTGCCTGTATAAAAACTCAGTATTGAGTATTACTATAATGTTCTGTTGCATACATCGCTGCGGCAGCACTGTATTGTAGTGGTTAGCACATCTGCCTCACAGCAAGAAGGTCCTGGGTTTGAGTCTGGGGCTCAGCTCAGGCGTTTCTGTGTGGAGTTTGCATGTTCTCGCCATGCTAGTGTGCGTTTCCTCCGGGTACTCCGGTTTTCTCCCATTGTCCAAGGACATGTACATTAGGCTAAGTGTGAATGGTTGTCTCTGAGAGTAAGTGAGAAAATAAGTGAGTGAGAGAGTAAGTGAGAGAGTGTAAGAGTGAGTAAGAAAGTAAGAAACCCCAACCATCTCTGTTGGGCTTTTACACCCGAGCTTAGTGGCTCATCAGGCCGGTGTTCAACCCCGGTTTCTGTAGTATGAAGCGACTAGGAGTTCTGCTCCTCCTGGAGGGGACGCTAGTCCATCGCAGGTTACCTTCCCAGTGTTTTTTACTGGTACTCATTTATACTGCTGGGTGGACAGAGGCACACTAAATGAGCCCAGCACCCTAACCACTACGCCACTAGCCCCACGAGTGAGCAAGAGAGTGAGAATTAGTGAGTGAGAGAGAGAGAGAAAGAGAGAGCGAATGTGACAGTAAGAGAATTAGTCAGTGAGTGTGTGAAAGAAAGAGAATGAGTGAGAGACTGAGTGAGAAAGTGAGTGAGAGAGTGAGAGAAAGAAAGAGAGTGATTAAGTGAGATAGTGGTTTAAAATAGAGCTGCTGATACTGGAAAAATCAAAGCTTTCTTATTTTTATAAGTAAAATTTTTCATGAAGGTTTTAAATACTGATGAAAAGAAGATATGAAAAGAAAGAAGTATGTAGAGTTCACCACTGAGTAAATTACGGAATAATTACTCATGAGGGGTGTGTGTTGTGTTTTCTCTATTTTTAGAGGAAGTTGATAAAAGGAAAGCCCCTGATGCAAATGATCCTTAAATCCCTGGATTAAACTTTTATTCACTGAAATTAGAATCCAATCAGATTTAAGAGTTAAGGTGGAAATTTCAAACTCTAACCATCTTTATGTTCTATTAAAGTCTTTATTATTAATTATGTATATTATGTACTTATTGATTATTCTTTAGTAATACAAACAGACACTGCTGGATAGAATTTATAGTAAGAATTTATGAAACACTAATATAAATCAGAACCTTAACTGAGATACGAATAAAACAGAATCCACAATTCGTCTCCACTCTGGAGATCCGTGCCGTATCAGTCATCATGCCTCTTAAGTGCGGCTCGGAGATTGTGCCAGAACTCGTCTTGCTTTTCTTCATCCTGAGGCCACTCTAGGTACGTCGTGGAGTTCATAATCCTGCGCAGTTTGCAGAAACGCTTGGGAACCGTCTCTTTGACAATTGGTTCCAGTAGGATCAGGACAGCTGAATCGTTGTGTTCATCGATGATCCGAAAATGCGAAAAGTTCAGCTCGTAGCGACACCACTCGCTCTTCACAAAGTTCTGCGATAGGATAAAGAGAGTCCGATAGCTACTTTCGATGGACTCGATGATGTTGTCGACAATCCAGCGGCCTGGAAGGAAGTCTCGCTTGTGCAGACACAGCGCAAGCGGTGGTTCAGAGCTTTCTAACTCCGGCACTAGGATTTCTTCTACCCACTCCGCGTCATGCTCGCTGTACGATACGAAAGCATCGTAGCGAAGAGTATTACTGCATTCGCCACGTACCACAGGTTTACCTTTCGCTTTTAACCATGCCACAGTCATCTGTACATACCACAAGACGTGAAGTCTGTAGCAGGTGACCCCAGTGGTGGTTAGGATGAGGACAATGGCAGAGCAGAGGATGGATACCGACAGGATCATGTGGCACTCGAAGACTGAGAGTCGAGCGTTATCAACAGCATGATCCCTTAACCTGAAAGGAGAATCACACACGTAGCTGCGACGTCCATCCCTCAGAGTGATCAAGCCATCGATCTGATCTTTAAAGAATTCTATAAAATCACAGCTGCAAATAAAATGGTTCTGACCGGCTTCCAGGAAGCGGAGAGACTGGAACGCCATCAGGTCACTCTTATTAAACATGTTCAGTGTGTTGCTTTGAATGAGCAAAATTTGCAGGCTGGGAAACCGTCCACCTTCCGGGAGGGAAATAAATCTATTTCCTGTAAGCCAGAGCTCAGTAAGGTTGGGCAGATGGTGGTGGAATGCTGTCAGGTAATTTTGGCTCAAATCCAGAACAGTCAGACTCGGAGGTAGGCAAGAAGTTATACTATGAAGTTTTGTAGCGGAGAGATTCAGAAACCTAAGACTTGCAGGCCAATTGCAAATCTGTGGCATTTTTAAGAAGTCGTTGTGACTCACATCTAGCGCTGTGAGCCCGTGGAGACAGCTGACCAGCTCTGACATGAGATGGAGAGATTTCAGGGAGTTGTGACTTACATTGAAAGTCTTAAGTTTGGGCATATAGCAGTCACCATTACATAAAGTTTCTTTAATAGTGATATCTGAGAGGAGATTTTGGCTCAAATCCAAGTACTCCAAATTATAGAGAAAAAAAGTGGTGGCGCAGGGAATAACAAAAACAGTGGAGTTGATGACGGATATCTTGGTGAGATTCTTCAACAGTAACGCTAACCCTTTCAGGTCGTAAAACATGAAGAAGCCCTGGATTTCTATGTTACAGATAAACATCATGTGCAGGTTGGGGAGGTGTACCTCAGCTTTTTGCCAGCAACCTTGACCTATGAGAAGAATATCCTCAAGACCAATGTAAGACATCAGTGAACGATCCAAAACCTTTAGAAGGTGGGTGACGCCTTCATCGGTTGTGCTTGCATTTTGAAAGGTAAGTCTTCTGGCCCTGCCTTCTTTAACCGTTTTAAAAACTTGTATGTGTTCACTTGTGTCCAGTACAACGTCTCTGATGGTCAATGATGTCCTAGGGTGAGAAACATCTTGAAGGATCTTTGATACAAGTGCCGGATCATCCTGTAACAACCCCTGAAGGCTGATGGAAACTGCCTTGATGGGTTGAATTGTCTGGAAACTTCCTTCCTCATATAACTTTAGGTTACCCCCAACAAACGTCAACTCATCCAGCTGTCTGATCTTATGCAAGATATTCCGTTTTACATCCTTAATTGATGGATTCCCAAACTGTAGAGTCCTCAGTGCAGGATTCTTGACATAATGGAACAGGGCAATGGATCCCAAGGTTGTATACTGGTTTCCCAAGATGTTAAGATGCTTCAGAAACCGAAGCTGAGAAAACCACAATGAAGAAATGTTTTCCAGGTTATTGAATGACAGATCAAGCTCTTCCAGTTTGCTCTGGGAATGAAAGGCTTCTTCATGGATCATGGTAAGTTTGTTCTTCTGCAGCTTTAAAGTTCTCAGCTCCGTGTACATGGCCAGATCCTTCTGAGTAATGGAGTCGACTTCATTGGAGGACACGTCCAAGATAAGAACATTGGCAGGAACTATGGGTACATATTGGAGATTCATTGCAGAACAGTTGCAGAGGTGATCGTCATCGCATTCATAGCAGTTTGGTCTCTCTGAGGTCTGAGTGAGAGTCCAAGTCAGGCTAAAACAGATAAATATGGACAGTGACAACTTCATCCTGCAAAAAACAAAAACAAAACCAGATTCAGTTTATACTGTTATAATTTGCTAATTATGTATGTAACCTGGGCGTCACAGTGGCTTAGTGTTTAGCATGTGCCCCCCCACAGCAAGTAGGTCCTGGGTTTGGGTCCCAAACTCTCACAATCTGTGTGGAGTTTGCATGTTCCCTCTGTGCGTTTGTAGTTTTCCTCCCACAGTCCAAAGCCATGCACCTTGTTGGCCCTGCGATGGTCTGGCAAGCTGTTCAGTATGTACCCCAACTTTGCCCAGTGTTGGCTGCCATAGGCTCCAAATTCCCCACGACCCTAATAGGATTAATCGGTTCGGTAAATAAATGAGTGAGTGAGTGAGTGAGTGAGTCTATGTAACCTACCACAGAGGTCAAGAAGTGATGTATAAGTGTAAGCTTAAGCTTGTAAACGAGGATCAAGTGCTGGATCAAGTGCTATTCTATTCACCAGTATAATAAGTTGTAAAATAGGTTTGAAAATCGTTATGTTCAATTAAACCTCAATAGCCTTTCCCCCCCCACAGTCTTTACTCTGCTGCTCTATAAAGCCATATCTATGTTTGTCTTGCACTAGTTTTTTGTTAGCCTTTTAATTGTTTAGTTTAGTGTTTACTGTCAGTTACCATTATTGTCTAAGGTAGAGGGTGACACAGGAATGGATTTTCACTCCTGTCCCATCCCACTCCCACAGAAAAAAAAACTTGTGCTATCCCACTTCTGGTAAAGTGACTCCCACTCCCATCCTGTTCCCATTCAGAATGACTCCTGCTCCTGTACCACTCCCATTTTTTTTTCTTCTTTTAATCTTTAGGCAATATATTGAATTTGATTTGATCTTCTCCCCATTCTTTTTTAGATTACTTTGTGTTCTGCAGATTTATTTCAAAAGATATCGTAACAACAACAGTTAATTTGTGGTAATATAGGGAGGCATTTATTGCCTTAATCCAAACAAAAAACCTTCACTAAAGGGCACAAAACATAAATAATACATGGCCTGTGGTCCCTATAGTTTTTCTATGGAGGAGTCCCAGTTTCTAGCTCTTTTGGAGGTTAGAAAACAGAAAAAACACAGACAAACAAGAAAACAGTACATGGGTCACATCATACCTATCTTAGTTGAATAAACCCAAACATAACATATAAAGTGTGGTGATTGCGTTCAATAGTGCATTAGTTTTGCCTATGTTTTCTTGCATGTTGTCTCTTTTTGTTTTTTTCACAGAGATGGGGCGGCTTCCGGTGGCTTGGGGCTCCACCCACACCTGCACACCTGTTTCGGATCTCCGGCAATCACCACCGGCATTTAAGCACTGTTGGTAGGCTCCTCCGGCGCCAGAATATTCTCGCAGCTTACGCGGTATCTCGGCCAGTTCGCTATAGAACGTCTTGTGCTAATCAGGTTTGTGTTTTCTCAGTCCAGTTTTTAATGACTGTTATTTTTGCTTCCTTCCAGTGCCTACTCGAGCCCCAGCGCTTCCGCCCCATCTCTGCTACACGGACACACTCTCTTCCGGGGTTGCTCGTCTAGTGCTTCCGACCCATCTCTACTACACGCACACACGCTCTACCGGGATAGCTCGTCCAGTGCTTCCGCCCATCTCTGCTACACGGACAGACACTCTTCCGGGATTGCTTGTCCAGCACTTCTGCCCCATCTACACGGATTCCTCCCTCACCCCCCGGGTCCCTGGTTCCCTCTGCTTCCCCTCTCGTGCTTAATAAAAGCCTTTAAATTTCCATCTCGCCTCTGGGTGTGCTTTTGTGTTCAACCACACGTCTGGTTTCATACCGTAACAGAATACTCTGGCCTGACATGGACCCAGCAGATCTGGATCTGGTTAAGGCGACCCTGTCCACTCAGGGGATTCTCATTGAATGGCACGACAAGATGCTACATGGTATTATGGAGTCCCTTCAGAACCTGCACCAACAGGTTGCCCTCATTGCCTCCCAA
>JAQMYF010000009.1:1162621-1173443 GCA_030014195.1 Neosilurus mollespiculum
CACACACCCACGCACGCACGCACACACGCACACACACACACACACACACACACACACACACACACACACACACACACATTGAGGTATTGCAAAGAAAGACTCCTCCCTCCCTGTAGTGATATTCATTCTTATTCTCCGTTAGTCATCCGACAGCCACTTGTGTACACACGGCCATGATGGAGAGGAAGGAGAATGGTGCATCACAACGAACCTCCTGACCCCTCAGCCTCACCACAAGACGCCGTGTCAGTCGATGTGTCCATCGACATTCCCACTCAGAGTCCTCCGACTCACTTTCGGCCTTTCCGGGACTTGTTCGAGCGCTCCCTCGTGGCGAGCACAACACGGTTCCTTGGGAACAGTGGATTTTACTGGGGTCCTCTGGACGTAGACGAAGCCCACACTCGGTTGGCGTCTCTTCCTGTGGGGACATTCCTGATTCGGGACAGCATGCAAACGGATATCTTCTTCACCCTTAGCTATCGTTCTGTCGAAGGACCCACCAGTGTCCGTGTCCTCCTTAAAGGCAGCAGCTTCTCCCTGGATGGCAGCAAGCACATTTTCCCCTGTCTGTTTGAACTGCTGCACTTCTACATGACGTCGTCCAAGCGGAGTCTGAAACAGCCTTACCGTGGTTCGGCGCCACAGAAACTTCAGGAGATGTGCAGGAGAGCCGTGGTGAAAACCTACGGCAGGGAAAACCTCGAGCGACTCCCTGTGAGTGCCGTGCTGAAGGATTTTCTTCACTCATATCCTTTCAGCATTTAAAAACATTATTTATATGAGGTTCGAGTCATTGTTTAGAAAATATTTGTACTCAGTAATGTTTGGTTTGTTGGAAATGATGATATTGTGGTACCTTCATTTACCTTGAAATGCACTACGTCAGGAGATTAATCCTGACTCTATTTATCTGCCTGCTGTGCAGACGATGTGGTTAGTATTCGTTTTATGTGAAAAATAATGTAAAGAAATGTAGCTGTAATGTTTAATAATCTGTAATCATATCACGATGCTGTAGAATAAGTTAATTACGTACTGTACAACTCATTTCACATCAACTTTTTTTAATGAAAATAAATGATTGTAAATATTTCTCAGCATATTATTATTATTATTATTATTATTATTATTATTATTATTATTATTATTAAAGGGTTTTTTTCACAGTGTTCCAGCTCCACCAGTAGAAAAAGATTTTGTAATTCATCTGATCATTTAGAAGAAACAGAAAGAGAAAGTAAATTTATAGAATTCTGCTGGAGTGCATCCTGTGTTTCTTGAAGACAAACCACTCTCTCTCTCTCTCTCTCTCTCTCTCTCTCTCTCTCTCTCTCTCTCTCCCTTCCTCCACCTCTTTCTCACTCTCTCTCTCTCTTTTCCACTCTCTTTTTCTTTTCCTCTATCTCTCTCACCATTTCTTTCTCTTTTTCCTCTCTCTCTCTCTCCACCACCCCCCTCTCTTTGGCTCTCTCTCTCTCCCCCTCTCTTTGTCATTCTCTCTCTCTCTCTCTCTCTCTCTCTCTCTCTCTCTCTCTCTCTCTCTCTCTCTTTATTTCTCTCTTTCTCTCCCCTTTCTCTATTTCCCTTTCTCTCTCTGTAATATTTCAGGAGCCTTATATTTGCCACTTTTTTAAAGTGTTTGAAAACATTGCTTGAGTTCCCCATGGTGTGATTTTCATCCATGCGTGATTGTGAATTATCACAATTGTTTTCAGATTAAAACACTTTACCTAGAGAAGGTTATTCATCATGGAGATTTATCGTAACAGATTTCAGAGAAAACTCGTCATTTTTGTTCACAGAGTGGTGGACAGTTATTAGTATAGATGTAACTAAAAATCTTGCAAAAAAACCCTGAGGACTTTGTAGATGTGTATACATGTGGTTATAATTCTCCACTTTGATTGGTCGTGTGGAGTTAATAAATTTTTTTTTTATCAAAGTGGTTGCAAACTAGAAACTGTTAAAAATAACATAACATTGTTTTTTATTGTTGTTTTTATTTGTTTGTTTTTTTATATATATAAAATTGTAACAGTAACTTGACTCCATCACAGCATGCCCTCAATTAACATTTTGTTCAAACAGTGCAGCAGCTTTCTACATCTAATCTCACTCACCGAACCGCTTAATCCTATTAGGGTTGCGGGGAGGATGAAGACCATCTCCGCCAACACTGGGCTAAGGTAGGGTAAACCCTGAACAGCTCGCCTGTTCACTTCAGGGCCAAAACACACTCACTCTCACACCTAGGGGCAGTTTGGAACAGCCAGTTAACTTAATGTGCATGTCTTTGGACTGTGGGTGGAAACAAGAGGAAACCCATGCAAGCACTGGGAGAACATGCAAACGCCTGATCTTCTTACTGTATGGCGGACGTGCTGACTGCTACACCACCGTGCCACCCACATTTAATCTTAAACCTTTAAATGATTTCACTCATTCAGTTTGGAAATATGATAAGGTAGGTGACTTCCTGCTTATTTACTTTCCCTACATGGTCTGTTTTTGTCATTCCTAATAAAATAAAATGAAATAAAATAAAATAAATTAATAAATAAAAATTCTATCCAACCTTAAAAAAAAGTTCATCCATATAATTAAGGTTTAAACTGTAAATGCACCATCTACTGGACACACCCAGCATCTGCTACAACAATTCAAGTAAGAAAAAATAAAACAAAGTAGAAAAATACAAATAAAATAAAAATAAATTAAAAAAGTGAATAAATTTTTTCTTAAGGAATCGATACTATCCTTCTATAATATGTCAAAAGACAAAAATCTCTTGGTATTAAAGAAAACAAAACAGAATTGTTTCTTGTAACAGAAAGTGAAAGTGTAACGTTCACTGGACATGTGACAAAAATACAGGGTGGAAAAAAAGAAAAAAAGGTTGAGAGAATAACCAAAGAACCATTTTGCATGCATGCTAAGAGCACTGTTGCCTCAGGCATTTGTATTTGGAATTACTGAATGGAGAAAACAAGACAATTAGGATGAACGATCTGTGAGTGATGTGTGAAATGTTGTTTTAAACCTGAAGCCTGGAATTTGTGAGGTGACACCCATCAGTTTATACAACACAAAAAGGATTCCTCACAGATAAACATCCTAGCATAAGATGAATAATAGTGATATCAGATTTGGGTTAAAATGAGGTTTTTGTGTCTCGGATATCTTTCATTATTACAATAATAAGAACATTTGAATGATTACTATAATTGTCAATATTGTTATTATTATTATTAATATTAATATTATTATTAATATTATTTGTTTGTTTGTTTGTTTGTTTGTTTGTTTTAAAATTTCCTCAAACCCCATTATCAAAGAAAGATTCGTTAGTGAAGACATTTTTTAGCTACCTCACAAAGCAAAATGAAGTTAAGTCAGTTTGTAATCAGATAGCAGTCGGTAACTAAAATGACAGAGGACAGCTCTATGTTCCAACAACCCGTTGGTCCAACAGTCCTACTCATATAACAGATGTGCACCCATATAAAGATAGGCACCTTGCTTAAATCAGTGGAGCACCCTACTCAGTTCAGTTGGGTTATGGTTAGGGTTAATGTTGTTGGACCAATGTTCTGTAACTGTTGGACCAATGGGCTGTTGGACCAATGTTCTGTAACTGTCGGATCAATGGCCTGTTGGACCAATGTTTTATAACTGTCGGACCAATAGCTTGTTGGACCAATTATCTGTTACTTTTGGAACAATGGGCTGTTGGGCCAGTGTTCTGTAACTGTCGGACCAATGGGGTATTGGACCAATGGGCTGTCGGACCAATGAGCTATAACTGTCAGACCAATAGACTGTTGTACCAATGGGCTGTCAGAATATAGAGCTGTAACCAGAGACTGCGAGAGTTTTAAACTGTTTATAAGAATTAACGGAAGGAATGAGGGATTATTTCTCCTCTGATGTTAAATGACGATGACACTCACACCTTTTTACCTCAGTGGATAAGGGACAGACTGGTGTGGAAGATGCTGATGTTAAAAGCGAGGGTTTTTCCTATGGTTGTCATCCTGACAGGCTGCTTTAGGGCAGGTCAAACCTGCCAGACTGCTGATTAAGAGCGGATCAATATAAAAACACACAGAATTTGCATAAACATTTTTTTTATTTCAAGCGCCATGAGGTACCTTTACACAATCAACATTCTGGAATAGAATCTTTCAAAATATTCCCTCCTACACCTACTGGCAAAAGAGATTTCACACACACACACACACACACACACACCTGTACTTTTTTTGGGGACTCTTAATGACATTATACTTTTCCTAACCCCTTACCTTAACTTTAACTATCACAACTATACACTGAACCCCAACCTTTACCCGAATCTGAACCTGATTCTAACCTGAACCCTAAAACCGAGCTTTAAAGATGTGAAGACCAGCCAAAATGTCCTCACTTTACAAAGGTTTCCTCACTCTGCTGGTTAAAAACACATTCTGGTCCTCAATATGTAGTGAATACAAGCACACTCACACACACACACACACACACACACACACACACACACACACACACACACACACACACACCCCATGGTGCCACTTTGGGTGCGTTTATAACTAAATCATTCAACACATTAATTTTGTGAACTAATTGCTATAATTCAGATAATAAATTCTGGTTAGTAACATTGCTTATTATGTCTGCCTCACAGCAAGAAGGTCCAGGGTTTGACTCCCAGGCTTGGTGAGGGCTTTTCTATGGTGCATTGTTTTTTCTGTGCTTGTATGGGTTTTCTCCTGTGCACCCTGGTTTTCTCCCAAAGACGTTCACCTTCGGGTAACTGGTTTCCCAAATTGCCCCTAGGTGTGAGTGTGATTGTGAGTACCCCGCTTTGCCCAGAGTCAGCTGAGATGGGGTCCAATCTCCCTGCGACCCTAGAAGGATTAAGAGGTTCAGCAAATGAATGAATGAATGAAGATGTGCATTAATTTTCCAATTTTATTTAGTTAGCTTTAATTTAGAGTTCGGAGTGAAGTTATTTACTAAGCCTTGATTAATAACACTCGTAAATTACTCATTGTTTTGCACATCTTATTTTGGGTGTTTGGGTGTAATACCCACTCACAATTACAGCATGAGAACCTGTAGCTAAATTAGCATTAGAAAGAATTATGTTCAATGTACTTTTACATGTTACCTTCAGGAGATTAAACTGTATTTAACCAAAAACATGTCATAAATGACAACATTAAAAAGTATTTTTTAAACCTCGTTTTGGTATCTTCAACCTTATCAAGATCATGTCATTTAATGAGCGAGACTGAAGTTCTTGCTAGCTGGGTGGGATTTCTTGATGAGTGGAAAAAGTTGTTTTGTTCTTCTTGATGAGTTGTTCAAAAGTTGTTGGTTATTCACGTGCTGTTTCTCTGTAATATTACAAAGAAAGAAAACAAATCAAAGAAAAACCCATGAAGAGGCATGATACAGTTCAGAAATCAAAGTTCATTAAAATATTTACATTTCAAAGAAAAATGTTTGTATTGTACACTAAAGAAGAACAGCTTATTTTTTACTGATGTCATTAAATAAGAATTCCAAAATAAATTATGCAAATAAAGACCTGTAAAAGTAATTTCTGTCACAAGTTGCCAGATATTTCATTACAAATATATTTAAAATATGGTTTCTTTGGAACCTGATAAAATAAGATAGAAATATTTTTTCTGTGTTAGCACATCCACCTAGAGTTGGACGATAAATCGATTTTATTGATTGATATTGGCTGTATAGATCTTGTTTGGCACTGGCAACCCCCCAGGATCTTTTCTGCCTTACACTCAGTCTGTGATAGGCTTCCCTGGTACCCTCCAGCCAAGAGAAAAAAAAGCCTGTCCATGTCCATCGAACACCTACACATATTAGGAAGAAACAAATTAGCTTCAACAAGTATCTTGTCTTGAAAACTGTTAGCGTCTCCTCTGAGATTTATGCAAAGTTCAACAGTACGAACCCTCTACGCCATAAAGTTTATCTAAAACTCAAATGTAACTACAGGCAGCACCACAACTTATTTTAGCATCTCAGGCACATACACTGACTAACAGGATACATATACAATAAGGAGGAAACCTGGTGAAAAGAAATTACAGATGTGGTGGTGTTTCATATTACACTGGAGGGAGGCAGGGCAGTGTAGTGGTTAGCATGTCCGCCTCACAGCATCAGAGCTCTGGGTTTGAGTCCCAGGCTCGCCGAGGGCGTATCTGTGTGGAGTTTTCATGTTCTTCGTGTGCTTGCATGGATTTCATACGGGTACACAGGTTTCCTCCTACAGTCCACAAACAAGCACATTAGGCTAATTGGCTGTTCCAAATCACACCTAGGTGTGAGTGTGAATTTATGTGTATTGGCAATGCAATGGATTGCCAAGCTGTTCAGGGTTTTGCCCACCTTCGCCCAGAGTTGACTAAAATAGTGCCAGCCTCCCCATGCCCCAGTAGGATTAAGCAGTTTAGCGAATGATTGAATGCTCAAAGCTCAGGTCTCTGTGGACTTTAGATATGTATTGTGGGCTTTGAAATTTTGTTTGAACAGTAAACTAAAGCTCCTACTCCAAGAGAAGAACCCACAGGACAAGTATGGATTGTGATTGAACATCAAGATGAAGTACATGGATTGTGGTCCCCATGCAAAGGTCTCTGGTGGACTGTATTGCGGGCCCAATTTTATTCCCAGTTCATATCTCCTAAGAGCTGGTCCATGTACCCCTGATATTATATATGGAACCAATCACTGAACACGTGCTCCAAGTCATGGAAATGAAGATGCAGTGATGGTCATTTGGCCTGATGTGATTTAACACCATCATGAAAATGGTCTCTACCACTGAGGAGATCTGTGAAACACACCACCACCATTGGTATGGCCATGTAGCTCACACCAGACAGTAATGAAGACAGCGCTATAGAATGTTTAAGTCCACCAGGAACATGCCATCATGGAAGACCAAGTCAGAAACACTGGTTGGACCAACTCAGAGACATACAAGAATACACATAAGCCAAACTTGCCTTGGACAGGAACAAGTGATGACAAACCAGACTAGTGCCAAAGAAGGATGAACACTGTGAAGGAGCATATCAAAGAACATATTCATTTATTCATTTCTCGAACTGTTTAATCCTATTAGGGTCATGGGGACACTGGAGCCTATCTCAGCTGGATGAAGGCAGGGTACACCCTAAACATCTTACCACTCCATTACAGGGACAAAACACACAATCATTCACACTCACACCTAGGGTCAATGTGGAACAGCCAATTAGCCTAATGTGTTAATGTGCACTTTGGATTGTCGGAGGAAACCGAAGTACCCAGTGGAAACCCACACAAGCACAGGGAAAACATGCAAACTCCACACAGAAATGGCCTTGCTGTGCCTGGGACTCAAACACAGAACCTTCTGGCTTTTAGGCAGATATGGTAACCACTACACCACTGTCCAGCCCACTATCTGCATATTTTATCACAAAATCAAGTTACTCAAGCTTATGGCTTCTGCATAATAATTTGCGGAAAACAAAAAGTCTCTCTCTCTCTCTCTCTCTCTCTCTCTCTCTCTCTTTCTCTTTCTCTCTCTCTCATATGCCACAATAACTCTCTCCTTGGCATTGCCAAGCATATCCACTAGATGTCAGTGTAGCCACATAGATGTCCAAAACGCCATAGATTTTCAGAAACCAGATGGTTTGCGGAGAGAAAGAGAGAGAGAGAGAGAGAGAGAGAGAGAGAGATCTGTTAGGAACATTGCATTTCAGATCTTATATGAGTCATGTTGCCTAATATTAATCTTCAGTTTAGTTTAGTGCTAATCTTAACATCATGGTGCTATTTTACCATAAAAATAGTGGAGCTGATACAATGCAAAACAATGATGCTTACAACACACCAGATCTGAAGTGGTGGCTCAGTGGTCAAGGCCTCCAGGTTACTGATCAGCAGGCCGACAGTTCAGGTCCTAGTACCACAAAATACCACTGTTGGGCCCTTGGGCAAGGCCCTTAACCCTCCACTGGTGAGATTAAAAAAAAGTAAGTTGCTCTGGATAAGGGTGTCTGCCATATGCCATAAATGTTTTTTAATCAGAGCGAATTATTTATTAATAAAAAGCTTTAAGATAGAATTTACAGCCAAGTAAGGACTGGATTAAAATATAGTGCTTACACACACTTCTTTTCACACACACTTGTGAGGACCTTCAGATGATGTAATTGTTAATGCAGCTCTTTATCATGTAAACACATTTTGCCTCATATTCCCAGAGTCTTCCATGACCTTGAAGATAAAGCATTTACTGATAGTGGAAATATTTCAAATTGAAGGCTGAACTTTTTGCCCTTTTTTGTTGTTAGAGAGAAGATAACCCTCCTTTAGTGGTGTGCTCTCACACTCCCTTTCGCACAGTGCTGCTCTTCAGCAGGGTCTCAAGTCAAGATACACCAGATAACTGCTAACATGAAATATTGAGTCATTGTGTCAGTAAAGCCGTTTTCATCTGTCAGAAAGCTGAAGAGGAATTTTACCATCCAAAGATCAAAGTCGAGGTGAGGCTAAGCTGAGGCTCGGATCTCAAATCCCTGAGAAAACCTGTGAAAAGCCTTGAATCAGAGTGTGCATGCCAAATCCCGTGACATGTTGGAGTTTTTTCAAAAGAAAGAATGGAATAAAAACGTCAAAGTCCAGGCATACAATGCTGAGACTGACAAAGATTTACTTCTGCAGTACAAGCAACCAGCACTTCCACTTCCTCTGTGAGGGTTTGTTGGGTTGTAAAGTCAAAGATGAATGTGGGAAAAATGGTTGATCATGTGACTAACTTGGAAGTCGCTCTGGATAAGATTGTCTGCCAAATGCTGTAAATGTAAGTATAAATTGAGAAAAAGCTAAATGTTTCTTTTGTTAGTAAAATATTGATTATTGTTGGTACAGTTCTATAATTATCAGCAAAATAACACACCTGGGGTGTAGATTGATTTTATAGAGGAACATAATCTGTTGTTTCTTATTTTTATTGTTTTAGGCCACATCCATTAAGGCAATCATTCTGTATACAAATAATGTCATAGTTAAATAGAAATACAGGAAGGTGAAGAGCTGTAAGCAGTCTATAACCTAAATAGAATTTTATATATATAAAGAAAATCAGTAATGCTCTGAGGAAGTGTTATAAACAGTCTATAACCTGAATATTATTTATATAAAGAAAAGCATTAAGGTTCTGAGGAAGTGCTATAAGCAATCTATAATCTGTACAGTACTTTAATATAACTAAAAGCAGTAATGTTCTAAGGAAGTGTTATAAACAGTAAGTAACCTGAAGAGTACTGTTATATAACAAAAAGCAGTAACGCTCTAAGGAAGTGTTATAAACAGTCTACGATCTGTATAATAATTTTTATATTAAGAAAAGTAGAAAAGATCTGAGAAAGTGTTATAAACGGGCTATAACCTGAATAGCAGTTATATATAATCTGAATCAGAGTAAAGAATAAGAAAAAGATAAAGATAAAAGTCTCAATACCTTTCTCTCTATGTCATAGTTTTCACCTTTTGTGAGAAATGAACCCGGGTCTCCTGATTGAGATATGAGAGAATATCATGTGAGCCAAGTTTGGACACACTTGCAGAAGGCTTTAGTAAGGTTGAGAAATTATTGCAGAAAATGACAGTTCAATAGTCCACAGGAAAATCCAGAGAGAAAATTCCTATCATAGCACACAAAAATCAAATAGGGAATTCACATACAAGAACTCTTACTGTTCATAGTGGCAGAAACAAGAACTCCACAAGGTGCGAACCAGAACCACCTATTTAAATAGTGATCCAAATAAGGAACAGCTGATAGTAGCAATGCAATTAGTAAATGCTGGTTCACCATTGATGGGCCTAGGAGGAGGAGAAACAGGGGCAGGACCCAGTGGAGACAAGAGCAGTGGGCGCAATTGGGGAACATGGAACATGGGGTTGACCTTGAGAGAAGAGCGCAACTGAAGCTTGTAGGCCACCGAGTTGACCCTCCTAACCACGACCCTCCAACAGACCCACAAAGCGAGGGGCCAACTTGCGGTTCTCCGTTTTGAGTGGAACATTCCTGGTGAACAGCCAGACTTTTTGCCCAGGCCGAAATGAGAGAGCCTGTCTGTGGCAACAGTTGGCTTGTACTTGGTAGTCCTGGGATGTGCGAAGCAAGGCAGCCCGGACAATCCTCCACGTCCTTTCGCACCTCTGGACAAAATATTGAGCCAACAGAACATCCACCTCCCCCACCTGCTCAGGGAACAAAGGTGGTGAGAATCCAAACTTGTGAGATCCCATCGTAGGACTTAGGTCATGTCTGTTCTGTTTGATCTGCTCTCTCCCGTGTGTTTCTCTGATTACAGGCTCTGCCCTGATTAGCTCACCTGTTCCTCATCCCCACCGGAGGATAAGAGGGGGCCGCTTACCTTATCCTAATTGCCAGATCGTCTTGGGCCATCATTGAATGAGCGCTTGCGTATTCACGGAGAGAGCTTGTGCAGTCATAGAGAGAAGATGTATTTCAGTATACGCACCACGATCCAGCCGAGAGTTCAAAGAGTGTTCATGTTCCACGTTTTCCGTGTTTTAATAAAGGATCCTTGTTTGCACTTTAACCTGATCTTATCGTCTCTGTCCTGCATTTGGGTCTATCAGCCATCAAGCCATCGAGCAGATTCTTGTCCGGCCAAGGTATCCGGTTCACTGGGCCTAAGGAGTGCACGGGTAAGCAGAGACACATGCACATATTTTTCCCCTCGTACATTGACTG
>JAQMYF010000009.1:1236212-1256584 GCA_030014195.1 Neosilurus mollespiculum
ATGGAATGATCATGTCTTTATTAGTGGGCAAACCAACAAAATCCGCAAGGGATCAAATACTTTTTACTCTCACTGTACATGTACGAAGATATAACACCACAACACCCTCTGAACCCCCATAGAAACTAACACACTATCTGCTGTTATCTTCATAAACTGTTTTCAAATTATAAATCAATAAATAAATCAAACCTTATTTGTCTGCTAGTGTTACTGTTAATACCTTGATACCTTGATTTTGATCTAATCCAGCTGTGACACTGAACCTTCCACTTCCGGTTACTAGCTGTTTTTATACCAGATCTTTTTTAATTCACAGATTTTCTGTTTAGCCTTGGTCTTGTTATTAGCATATCTCCAGAAAGACTTTGGAGTAGCCGTCACATCTTCACTGATTTTTGATTCATACACTCTGTGTGCTTCTCTGATAGTAGAAGCCAAGCAGCTCTGTAAAGACCTGAATTTCATATACATATATGCGATTTTTTAATGTAAAAAAGCGAGTATGCTTGCCTCCTCCTCCATCACGGAGTCAATGCTGTTTTCCCGCACACATGCGCAGTAGCATTGAATCAGCATTGAATAATTATTTTAAAAAGTTATAAAGTTTTGTTTTATATTATTCATTTATTTAATCTTAAAATAAAAACTGAATGAATACGGTGACATGAGTATTTACTGTTTTATAATATTTATTGTTAATTGTTAACATTCAAGTCTGTGGCTTAGAAAAATTAAAAAAGGCCATGTTTATTATTTTTACATGAAATCTACTGATTTGAAGTCAAAAACAGAATAAACACAACTTAGAGAAATCATACAGGATAAAAAAAACTCAAGAATTTTTTCATTCCTGATCTTTTTTAATTTCTAGACCGTGTGAGGTAATAAAAAACAAAAAGCAAATAAATAAATGATAAATAAAACATTAAAATAATTATAATAAAAAAGACTTAACTTAATAAATAAAAACTAAGTCTAAAATAAGACTCGAGTGATGGAGCGAATAAAAACTCATTAATATTTTATGTGGAAAAAATTATTAAAAAAACATTCCCTATTTTAATGTGAGTCAAAATCAAAATAAAAATCTGTTTTAGTTTCAGAATTTTTAATGTATAGTTGATATTTATTTATTTATTTATTCATTCATTCATTCATTCATTCATTCATTCATTCATTTATTTATTTATTTTTACAGCTCCAATAGAATTGCTTTAATTTTTCTAAATTCAGAAAGAAACATCGGCCATTTTGAAATCTGTTCCTGTTTGATAGTGTTCGGAGCCTGAAAGATGCGAGATAAAGGGAGAAGTGTGTGTGTGTGTGTGTATGTGTGTGTGTGTGTGTGTGTGTGTGTGTGTGTGTGTTTGAGGTGAGGCCCTCTTATGCAAGTTAGAGTCCAAGTGAGCGTGGGAAGTGTGCAGAATAAACTACACACACACACACACACCCACACACACATACACGTACACACAAACACACACACACACACACACACACACACTGACATGCTCACAAGAGGATCAGAGAAAGGGGGAAAGTTGCATTTAGGGAAAACACAGTTCATGTTGTGTGTGTGTGTGTGTGTGTGTGTGTGTGTGTGTGTGTGTGTTATGACAGAGACGTGCCACCATTTTGAGCTCTGAACTTCACCATTCTGCTCCAACACCACAGGGTAGTAATGAACAGCACAAACGTTTTTAACATGTCACTGCATTAACTGTAGAGAGAGATGTTTATCTTGGAGTCATAATTGATTGGCTTATAAGGATCCAGGAACAGAATTGCCCTATAAACGCCACCCTGAAGGCAAAAGTGATTGAGCAAAGGCTGGAAATTCAAACTGATTGATAAAAGCCTGTTATTTGCTCATGTGCTAAAATTTTATTTATTTTTTGCTACATTTTTGCAGTTTTCTCTCAATCCATTTTTAAGTTTGACAAGATTTTTACAGCTCTAGTGTGTATTTATAATGGGTGTCTATTGCGTGGAATGTTCTGGGCTAGAGTGTGTGATGTCATCAGCAGAGTGTAAGAAAAGAGATTATCTTGGAAAAAATTTTTGACTCACTCCTACTCCCATAATTTTCACTCTACACCAATAAATGTTGCATCAAAACGGAGGAAAATGTGTGCTGGTTCTGACCATGTAACTTTCGAGTTAACAGCACTTATAGAAGTTAAATGGCGAGACAGACAGCTGTACCCTGAATTTCTCCATAAGAGTCAGTACAAAAATTTGGTGTTTGAAAACATTTATAATCATTATGAGGGTCATTTTTACATCATGACTCTTTGAATATTTTTCAAATATAATATATAATTTTTATATAAATTCTTCTGCAGCTCGTTAAAACACAAATACTTTTATTAGATGATTCTATTAGAATCATTTCTCTGTTGTTTTGGATCAATTATACTTTATTGATGCTAGCTAAACAGTTGTTAGCTAATAAGTAAATGGGATGTTATTGTAAAGGAAAATCAAACATTTACATGATGTAAATGTTCTCCATAAGTTGTTCTAATCCTGGTTCTAATGTAAGATTTGCATAGGATTGATCCTGGTAGCTAATGTACCTAGCTTGGAAGCAAGTCAAATTGTAAATATCTTTATTAACACGGGATGGCATGGTGGTGTAGTGGTTAGCACATCAGCAAGAAAGTCCTGGGTTTGAGTCCCGTACTCAGGTGTTTCTGTGGAGAGTTTGCATGTTCTCCCTGTGTGTGCATGGGTTTCCTCCAGGTACTCAGGTTTTCTCCCACAGTTCAAAGACATACGCATTACTCTAATTGGCTGTTTACAGTTTCCCCTAGGTGTGAATGTGAGTGTGACTGATTGTGTGTGTGTATGTGTGTGTGTGTTGGCCCTGCGATGATCTGGCAAGCTGTTTAGGTTGTACCCTGTCTAAGACAGTTTTGGCTAAGAAAGGCTCAGATGCATTTAATGAATTATTTACACTATAGTAGCGATAGTCATGAGATACCCAGGTCAGGTGTATGGGGAGGGGGAAAAAAGCTTGCTTTTTTTTTTATTAAAAATGTTTACTAAACATTTTGTTTTTATTTTTGTGTATATTAAAATAAAGGAAGATTTTTGACACGTTAAAACTACATACCTTTTATGTTAATTATTTACTTCAACTACATAAATAAAAACATAACACTTAGTTTTTGATTGAGATGACTTGTGAAGGCAGCGGGGAGGGAGATTTTTTCTGCAACAGCAGACGTGTACAGTGATGTGTTTTGAGCTGCTGGTGAACAGAGGAAGCGTCTACATCATGTTAAAGCGATTTAAATATTTGGACAAGTACACGCCGCCGCAGTCATGCAGCTGACACGGCGTTGCTTGGGACGTGCCCTCGAGGTTAAATGTTGTAATTACAATGTCAGATGAAATCGGTGTTAATTTGTCTCTTGGCTTCCTCCGCTCACACGCTCTTGAATGATGACTCTTGATTCTGTAGCTCGTTGTCACACAGTCTAAAGAGCTTTGAGCTCATTTACAGTAGCGCAGAGGTTCATGGGTACTCGATTCTCCACACTGTCTTTCTGACATGCGGTAGCGTTTAATTGGACAGTTACTGATTAGAACACAACCTCGCCAATCTCTAAACAAAATTCAGGTTCAGGTTCCTGTAGTCTCAGAGTCATTTCTGGAAAAGGACTCCCCCCTTTGCGAACAGTTCTCTGTAACACTGTGTGTTTACTGTTGTTGTTGTTGAATCAGCAGTATTTTACAGCACATTAGGGCCATGAGTCCTGCCCCATTTGATGTTTCACCATGAGGAGGACTTGAGGGAACATTAAATGTAACTGAAGTAAGGGCTAACCTTTAGTAGATGTAATTGGCTAAATGCTCATGTGTGGGATTATGACTCCACCCTTCCTTTTCTGAAACATGGATACATGGAATGTTCTGGTGACACTCAGGGTCTGCAATGTCATTATCAGTTCAGTTAAACAAACACGCAGCATTAACGTGTCAGCTATGGTGAATTAATTATCAAGGATGAATGATGTATTAGCTAGCATGAGTGTATTAGCTAGTAGGAATGATGTATTACTCTCAACTAGCTCATTAGCCAAGCGGCCTAATCCTATTAGGGTTGCGGGGAGCCGAGCCTAGGGAAAGGTGGGGTATACCCTTTACAGCTTGCCAGCCCATCTCAGGGCAACACACAAACATTCATACTTTCACCTAGGGGCAATTTGGAACTTCCAGTTAACCTAATGTGCATGTCTTTGGACTGTGAGAAGAAACTGGAGTACCCAGATGAAACCCGAACATGCAGACACCCCACAGAAACACCTGAGCCCGGGGCTTGAACCAAGGACCTTCTTTCTGTGAGGCGGATGTGCTAACCACTACACCACCACATCGCCTGAATGATGTATTACCTAGCATGAATGTATTATCCAGCATGGAGACTTCAGTGGGGCAGTGGTGGCTCGAGGATGATCCCAAGGTTGGGGGTTCAAGCCCCACTATCAGCGGGATGTCACTGCTGTCCCCCCAGTGCAGCTAACTGGGTTATCAAATGCCAGCCATGTCTCTCACTGTCTGTGTAAAAGGACATGTAAAAGAACCATTGCTGATTTCCATCAAGAGTAGGCTGCATAGCTGTCAGTATGTTTCTGCCCTGCAATGGCCTGGCGAGCTGTCTGGCCCTCGGCCAGAGTCGGCTGAGATGGGCGCCAGCCTCCCTGCAACCCTAATTAGGATTAAGCGGTTCACAAAATGAATGAATGAATGGAGACTTCAGTGATTGGGATGTTTGTCTCAGGTAAAAAAGTTTGCGTGCGATAGTTATAGAGGAGCTAGTTAGCTAGTTCACACAAACAACAGACAAAGCAACTGACAAGCATTTGCTTTCTCAGTGCTGCACACACAAATTTATCTTGCCGTATTAAATGTGTGTGAATATAAAGATTGCAGTAATGTACTAGAGATTGAGAGCTTATGTTGCTTGTACAGTTAGCATATTTAGCTAACCTTATTAGATAGCAAAGCTAGTACGAAGCTGAGCATAACACGTAACGCATAACTCACACAAAGCCAAAACATTAGCTAGTGCAGGATAATGCTTGCTAGTATCTCGACCTGTAAGGACACTGTTTCAAATAAAATGTTCATCCCTCGCTTCTTAATGCGAGTAACAGCTTAGCAAATTAGCGCTGACTGGATCCAGCGTGAACTGAGATGGATAACAGGAAATAAGTAAAATTGGAAACATGGTAAATGGAGTAGTAAAATAAATGTATTTTTATCTTTATTTATTTCACAGACTTGAGAGGGAAAATAAATCGATTTTTTTTTAAACTTATCCTATAATCTTTTTTATTTAATTATATATTTGATGCATCAGATAGTGTGTTAATGAAGTCGTAGAGAGGATAAACAAAGGAAGAGGCTGCGCTTCGGAAAGCGATTAGCCCCCTGAGGACGGAACGAGTGGAGCAGGTTTTTACCAAAATGAGCTCTAATGATCGAGCAACATTACGAGACAAACAAGAGTAGAAGAGAAATTAAAAACAAAAAAACAAGAGAACACCGTCGTTACATCGTTATCTTTTACTGACAAGTTTTATCTTTACGATAATCATAACATATAAGGGAACGCGAGAGAGAGAGAGAGAGAGAGAGAGAGAGAGAAGGTGATGAATTGAACCGTCTGCAGTGTTAACCATCCCGCTTATCTCTGTCAAGCGGCTCTGTTGCCATGGTGTCATGGCGGTGTTGCCACGGCTACCAGCATGTTAGCACAACATCGACAGAGTGTTGTCACAGTAAGCCCAGCTGTTGCCATGGAGGAGTTTTACCCCAGACAGAGATCACACTCTCTCTCACACACACACACAAATATATTATTAAAAACATGAAAGTTTTCACTTTCATTATCTTACACTCATCATCTATGTGTGTGTGTGTGTGTGTGTGTGTGTGTGTGTGTGTGTGTGTGTGTGTGTGTGTGTGAGAGAGAGAGCGAGGGGGGAGTGGGATAGACTTAAGACTTTCATGTTTTTGTAGTGCATGTTATTAATTTTATTATTTTCAATGTCATTTTTAATTATATTTAGATTTTAATGTTATATTTTTTCACCAGCTGTAAATCATGCAGATTTGTTTGTTTGTTTGTTTGTTTAAACTCATCTTTCCATCTGGGGCACATTTTAATTTTATTATGTAGGTGCTTAAGAGCTGACACATAATATTATTCACCCTAGAAAAATGGGGCTCTTTATTTTTTGTTTTTTTCTTTTTATTATTCTTCTCCCATCACACTTACTGCGGCCCGAACAGCAAAGTGCACCCACGCAATGTATATATCAAAATGTATGTCTCAGCAGCGTGAAGTAATTTTATTAAACATCCCATTGAAATGAATGGGGAGAGGTCAACAGATGATCATGAAACTCACCTCCTTTTGATGCCTCGCCAAGCAGACATACTTTCACATAGAAACTTGGTTGAACTTTTAAAATGTAGACACTGAAGTCGACATTTCAATGGTCAAAATGGCTTTTTGCTACCTTTTATGGTTTTCTTTTAATTTTTGATCAGGTGCCATAACAATTTCTGAGTCTGTTTGTGTTTATAATGGGTGTCTACTGCATGGAATGTTCTGGGCTACAGTGTGTGATGTCATCTTAGAGTGTGAGTAAAGAGACGATTATCTTGGAAAAAGTTTTTTTAACTCACTCCTACTCCAATAATTTTCGCTCTACACCCATAAATATTACATCAAAATGGAGGAAAATTTGTGCTGGTTCTGACCATGTAACTTTTGTGTCAACAGCACTTGTAGAAGTGAAATGGCGACTCTGACTGACAGCTGCACTGTGATTTTGTCAATAGAACTCAATACAAAACTTTGGTGTTTGAAATCATTTAAAATCATTATGAGGGTCATTTTTACATCGTGATTCTTTGAATATTTATTTTTTACTTTGAATATTTTATTTATTTTACTGTGTTCATCAAATTCTTTGCTCTCAAACGCTGTCAACTCTCATTGTGATGGGAAATACCAAATCAGAAGTCCAAAAGCGAGAGGTTCGCCTTATGTGTATTTCAGTTGAAAAGGCAGTTTAACTGTCAGTAACTGCCAAATTATTCACTATGGAATGTTCTGGACTACAGTGGATGATGCCTCAGTGGAGTGGCAAAGAATGTTATCTTGGAAAAACATTTTTAAACTTGCTCATACTCCTATAATTTTCACTCTACAACAATAAATTTTACATCAAAGCAGAGGAAATTGTGTACTGCACTTTCCAGTCAACTGCACTTGGGGAGCCTCTGACTGACAGCTGCACCAGGAATCCCTCAATAGAACACAATACAAAATAGAGCTTTTTAAAATCATCATGAGGGTCATTTTAAATCATGACTCTCTCTCTCCCTCTCTCTCCTCTCTCTCTCTCTCACTCTCTCACACACACACATATGCACTAAATAAAAATAAATCTCTTTTTTTCTCATTAGATGTGAAATGTTGGTGACTAAATCAGTTAAGTAACAGGTCTGTTCATCAAACTAGTAATTAGGATTGATTTATGAAGAGGTTGAATATTGCAGTTAAAGTATTATGCCCGTGTGTTGATATTCACAATATCTTTTTCTTATTATAATATTAAAACACGAACCTTTCAGTCTAAATATTCACTTCTTCTTCTTTCCTTTTTCCTCTTTATTTATATTATCTTAGTGTTATTGTAATTCAAAGCCTTGCTTTTCTTTCTTGGTATTCACTTAATTCTCTTCTTCTTAATAGTTATTATTATTCAATATTCTGAATAATAATATTACTATTCACTCATATATTGTTATAGTTGTGTTTAATACCATACTACACTTCTGTTGTTTTTGTTGGTACAGTTATGTGAATGGAAATATCTGTTAGTTATAAATTCTAAATGTCTGTGATACGGCTCACCTGGATTGATTACTCAGTGTGGTGTATTTTTTATCATTTGAATGTAGAAATGTTTTGGGCCTATATGTCTTGATATAATATAATGTACTAATGTTATTCTGCATTTACAAAATTCAATATATGAAGAGGTCTTTTACAAAACGCCTATTAAATTTTTTTTACCCACTGCCCAGTACACCTTTGTTCTTTGTATTAATACTTTATTTAAATTGATTTTAACACTCTCCACTAAAAAAATTCAAATTCGTTTGCCCCACCTTACTGTGTCACAGCCTGCTACAGTGGACCAGTCACCATTCGTGGTATATGCTCTCCTCGCCTCATTTGGGATTTTCATGACCCGGACCTCATTCCAAATTAATTGAATAGCCCTGATATAGAGCTTGGCTTAAACCCCACAATAATGGTTACAGTTAAATTATTTGATTTATCACTTCCTGTTTTGCCACAGCTACTTAGAAACCTGTGTAAACTGTGAGGAATTTATCTGTATTCTACAGTTCAGCACACCAGTTTTCACATATTTTCTTTATAGTTCTTATTATTTATTTTAAGTTTAAATTTATTTATTTTATTAATTTCACATGTAGGATATATACTTTATTTGCCCACATTTTTCATGATTTATTTTCCCCTCAAATTATTTATTTATTTTTACCTGCAGGTCATGTGAAGGTGGTTTACTTTTTATTCATTACATTTTGCATTTGAAAGAAACAAAAAATATTTAAATATAAATTTATTAATTCTGAATTATGGGTTTGAGTCCCGAACTCGGTGAGTCGTGGGCTCGGTTTCTTAGTGGAGTTGGGCTTGTGTGGGTTTCCTACTTCCTGTTTGAGGTGTATTTTAATAGACACACACTTTAGAACAACAGTAATTAATAGCGTTGTTAGCATTGTTGGAGTTCTACTTCAAGCATCAACCAACTACTGTTTGTAACATTTTCATCTCATGATATATTTCATCTCATGTATAATTATTATGTGCTTCAGTCACTGGTCTGCTGTGGTTATGAAAATGAGGGCATCATTTCCGACGTTGTTGTATCATGAATCGCAGCGTCACCCGTGTTCACCCCCAAGGTGCTCACTCATATCATTCATCATCCTTTCATCACGCTCATTTCCAGCAGGTCAGTTGAAAACAAGCCAACATCTGTAATTTTAAGGTCCTCATTGGCATGAAATGAAATTAATGCTTCAAGAAGTTTCAAAATTAAGCTTGTTATTTTAACATAAAGGTCAGAGGGACTTTATCACGGCCGCAACGCGGGGGATTAGCTCCTACTTTATTCTGGAGCTATTAAAATTAAAACATCTTTTACCGTAACTGTAAATGAATAAAGGACAAGTCAGTATGAGTGACTTGGCTTCCTGTCAGTGGTTGATGAGTTTCCTGTAAACCCCCTATGTCCCTGAGTGTGTTATTCCAGGCACCGCTGGGCTTCGGTCGCTGCACTTTCAGAAGAAGGAACAAGAAGGAGATCATTAACGTCTCTGTTTTACATAAAGAGACTTAATTACCCCTTCCACTTCAAACTGAGGGTCTGACTGTGACACAACACACACACGCACACATATGCGTTTGTCACATACATCTCAATAACTGCCACACACACTAACAATGTTTGTGCAATTTTCTCCATCACTGCTGGAGACATTCATAAAAAATGCAGCAGCCAGCCGAGCGGTAATGACACAACACATACGTGTGTGTGTGTGCTTCCGAGTGTGTTTGAGCAGCAACGGGGCTTTGTTGTAATGGTTGGCCACACACTGCCGTAAGTCTGCGTCATGTCACAGAGCGATAGAGTAAGAGAGCTCACTGTCACTGACTCCAATACACAGTCACACAAACACACACACACTCACACACACTCACACAGGCCACTCAATCCATGGCATATTCCATGTGTGCCATTTAGATTTAGATTTTAGTTATTCAGTGGATTTCAAATGAATTAATTAATTATTAAATATTAAGTGAATAATAAATAAACTATAAATAACTAATGAAGTCTTAATGAGTAAATATTACTGCAAGTAATACTGTACTGTAATATTTTTAGATAGCTGCTAATTCTAAATGTATTCCAATATAATAATAAGCAATCATTGAATGAGGTGAAGTATAATATGGAGAATTATTTGATGGGTTGTTAGCCACCAAAGCTGGAGAAGGATAGTAATTGTTTTATTATTCATTCAAAACATTTTTAAACAGTCACGTTACTGTGTTCTACATGTCGGTCATGCAGTAATCATACAACTTTCCCATAGCAACAGTACATTCAACATGAATCAGTTATTTCATGGCAATGATGCAACGATGCAATGCCAAAATATATATTATTCAATAACTTTTCACCAAGCAGTTACAAAAAAACTCTTGATTCATTAATAATGAGGTTTATTCAGTAGTTTGTAATTTCTTTCTTTCTCTATTTAAAAATATTTATTTCATAAATAAACAATTTATGCAATTTCAAAAAGTGTGAAGTTAAAAAATGTTAAACTTGTTTAATTAGATACATAGAGAGATGGACAAATAGGAAGATATGTGGATGGTTGAATGGTTTAATAGATAAAGATAGATACATGGATGGATAGATAGATAGATAGATAGATAGATAGATAGACATAGATAGACATAGATAGACATAGATAGATAGATTTAAGGATATATAGAGAGATAGTTGGAGATAGATGAATAGATGGATGGATGAAAAGGTAGAGAAAGAGAGATGGATTGATGGATGGATAGATGGATGAAAGGATAAATAGAGAAGGATGGATGGATAAATGGATGAATGTGTAGATGGAGAGAGATTGATGGATGGATGGATAAATAGATGGATAGATGGATGAAAGTGTAGATGGAGAGAGATTGATGGATGGATGGATGGATGGATAAATAGACAGATGGATGAAAGTGTAGATGGAGAGAGATTGATGGATGGATGGATGGATGGATAGATAGATGGATGAAAGTAGATGGAGAGAGATTGATGGATGGATGGATGGATAAATAGATGGATAAAAGTGTAGATGGAGAGAAATTGGTGGATGGATGGATGGATAGATGGATGAAAGGGTAGGTAGAGAGAGATATAGATGGATTGATGGATAGATGAATAAATGGATGAAAAGGTAGATAGATAGACAGATAGATAAATAGAGATAGATACATGTAGATACTGTATAAAGTTTGTTGTTTTTATATAAAGTTGTAATGAGGGGATTGCTATGGAAAGATGGAGTGAATGTCATTAGTATGAAAAGCAGTATAGTTCTGTTGAATCCATGCACAAGTTTTCGTGACTTTACGTTAAAAGACAAGGCAAAACCTACGGGATCCAATGGAAGGATGAAGGGATGAAAAACAAAAAAAGAGTGAAGCGCAGAGAAAAAAAATCACAGATTTCTGTAGGATATGAAAACCTTTCTAGGTTCACCAACTTCAGGGGTTCTAACTTTTAATAACTAAGAGAAGTTTGACCTTGAAAAATTAACTGATGCCAAAGTAAGTAAAAGCGAGGGATAAGAACAGAAAGCAGGAGAGATAGAGGTATGAAACAGGTAGAGTGGTTTGTTGTATTACAGTGATCATGACTGGTAGGTTTGAAGATATTATTTAGGAAATTGACTATACAGGAACAGTTTGTAGATTTCCCATTTAAAGTCTACAGGAAATAAAAACCTGGTTTATCTGTTAATCAGAGTTTATTGTCCTGGAGATATGACAGACGTGTTACAGTACAAACTAAAAAGAATTTTATTCAAGGTGTTTTCCTTAATAAAAATTGAAAGATAAGGATAAAGCCTGGCGCACGAACACAATCTCATCATCACTTCATAAGGTGGTGTATTTTATGAAATAATAATGATTGTGATCGTACAGTGTGTCCCCATCGTGTGTGTTTGTGTGTGTGGGGACAGTAATTTATGTTCATGGTGGGTCGAGTCAGCAGGCGGGACATAAATTACCAGCTGCCGTGATCGATATTCTTGTCCAGTGAGACGATGTGTGTGTATTTTTCAGTTAGAGAGAAAAAGACCATCACATTGATATCCGTGTTTACAGAAAACAGCTTCTAATCAGGACCAATGATTCATTCATAAATAAATAACACTCTTTTTTCTACTTTTCATCTTCTTTATTGTATCACTGTGCAATCTCAAATTTGGAAAAGAACAAGAACGAGAGGTATTTATAAGCATAGTTATTCATTATTACACCTAGTGGCCAAACCTGGGAACTGCAACCAGCGCTAATATAGACACTGAGGCAGGAACGCTAACGGCGATGCTTCCCCATGCTCGGGAGCAGGACAGTGAATGACATCACAGTTTTAAATGAAAAAAAACAACAACCTTGTTTTATAGTAAATAATTTAAAGGTGAAGTTTAAGACCTTGTTTATAAATATTTTAGTAAGTAAATATTTGAATAAACCAAAGCGAAACTCATCAGTAAAGCACAAACATGTTCTCCATGCAGCTCATTTGCATTCAGCCATGCCCACAAACCTCAGTGTAAGGTCAAATGCACGGAGCATGCTGTATCAACCTCTGGTGTTTGTTTACAGTTTACAGCTCTGTGGTGTTTGTTTTATTGTTTTATTTGTTATTGATTTCTTGGTTTGTCAGCTCAGCTTTATTTATTGTTTAATAAATGCCAGTAAAATAAAACAAATCATCCATTCATTTATTTTGTGAACAGTTTATGCTAATTAGGGTCGTGGGGAGGCTGGCGCCCATCTCAGCCGGCTCTGGGTGAGGGCAGAGTACACCCTGGACAGCTCGCCAGGCCATCACACAGCAGAAACACACTGACGGCTAAGCAGCCTTCATTTTTTGAAAGTCAGCAATGGTTCTTTTACATGCCTCTCACCACAGACAGTGAGAAACATGGCCAGCCTTTGATAACCCAGTTAGTTGCATTGTGGGACAGCAGTGACATCCCGGTAACAGTGGGGCTTGAACCCCCAACCTTGGGATCAGTAATCCAGCACCCTACCACCAGGCCACCACTGCTCCATAAAACGAATCAATTTCACTAAATGTTCTGAAAACTATCTTTAAGGAATATCTAACGAATTAGAATATTCTTAAATAAATTAGCGTTTTTAATTAATTAGCTTTTTTTTAACAATTAGCATTTTTTTTAAGAATTAGTATTTTTTACACTTTATATCTTCATGTTTTGCGTTGTTGAGTTTTTTAGTGACGTGTTTTGGCATGTAGCACAGACACTAGGTATATAATGATTTGACGTGCGCTGCGAGCAGAACACTGGATTAAACGTTTAATCCACTTCAGCATTTACCCACTGAGAGAGATTCCTTCATCACCCTACGACACTCCTGATAATCTGGATAAACAAAATGATTTCCATTTTCATTTTCACACTTTATTACCATAGACCAGGTTTCTGAGGTTTACATCCGGGACAACGTGTGGAATTTACTGACAGGTTCAACTAGTCGCGTCACCATCAAAAAAAACAAACAAACTCGAGTCACTGCATCGCCCGTATTAGAACAGAGAAAACCCTGACCGGCGCTCTGCACTGGAACATCCTGTAAATCAGTGTGACAGTGTGGAACGGTCAAACACTGACTTCGTCCGCTGTACAATTAGCACAGCGACCCACTGGCTTCAGCTCACCGCTGTAACACATCAGCACTTTTCACATCTTATCCTTTCTATGTACTGTACTACTTTATACAGAATTCTGGATTCTGATTGGTCAGCAGGTTTCTATAGTAACAATTTTTGCACAAGTACCCATACATCCTTATTTAATGGTAATGTTTATGGAGGGAGTCTTCAGTGTCAGACGTAAAGCAGTAAGGTACGATACACACTGTACATACCGTAGCTAGTACACTTAGCTCACACACAGGCTACGCCCACAAGAGAAAAGAGTAGTGTCAGGTGACACCGTCTGATCCGGGTGTGAATGTAAATATAAGAAAGTTCTGTCACACCTTACAATATATAATTATTATTACTATTGTATAAACTAAGCACTGACTATATATATATATATATATACTACTTATTTTTAATCCCTGAACCTAAATTACATTTGACAATAATTCTGTGTGGGAGCTAAAACAGTGTGTGCTGGAAGAGGGATCGACTGACTCGACAGGTCGTCAAAGTGCTCATCACGTTTATTTCTTTTTTATAGTAGACTTCAGATGGGGGGTAACAAGGTGATTGGAAAAGAAATGGAGTTAGAGAGAGATAATAAAGAGAGAAAGGAAGATAAAAAGAGAGACACAAGAGATAGGGAGAAGAAAAGGCAGTTTTGAGAGAGGTGTAACAGGCATGTGGTGTGAAAGCCAATCCATCCATCCTCTGTCAGTCCAAGCAGTGTGTGAGTGTGTGTGTGTGTGTGTGTGTGTGTGTGTGTGTGTGTGGCTGCAACATAAAGTGATTTAATCATTTTTAATCGTAAACTCTATCTTCTGTCATCTTTATGGGCTGACCTTTTTGGGGTTTTTTTTCACACACACACACACACACACACACACACACACACACACACACACACACACATACACATGCTTCTCTTGGTCATCACACAGATCATTAGGAACCAATTGATGTTTAAAGCAGGGCAAGTATGTGTTTGCGTAAGAGGTGGATGAGAACACAAGAAAAGAGAGAGAGAGAGAGAGAGAGAGAGAGAGAGACAGAGAGTGTGAACATGTTTGTGTGCGTGTGTTTGTCTGTGTGTGTGTGTGTGTGTGTGTGTGTGTGTCAGAGACAGAGAAATCAGGACGGAATGGTTTGTTTGCTGTGATCACATGATAAAAGTGAGTGATCAGGACAAACAGGAAGTGTTTGTGAAGTAAAAAAGAGGAGACTGAGAATGTGCATTCATGTAGAAATGAAAGGGATGGAGAGAAGGAAAAGGTCAACTTGGTTAACTTTAGCGTGACTGGGTATATGGAGTTTGCACGCAGTGGTGTGACTCATTCACTGCTTTCATTCCTTTATCATTGAAGATATTGTGGTGTAAACCACTCGTTTATTTAAAGCTCAAGCCACAACGTGAGTGGGCGGGGCATGCTCACTGTCTGTATGAGGTCATGTATGTGGAAGAGGATAGATAGGAAGGTAGAAGCTGTCCGTGTTAGCCTTCATCCTCCCCGCTAGGTAGCTGTCCCATCAGATCTCACTAGTGGGCATAGTAAAGATACATTTTAAAACAGCATAAAATCTCAATCTGAACAGATTCCAACATTATTTATAAAATGGAAATGTTTGGTTTGTTTGTTGTTCCTCTTTTTCCTACGCTGCTGAAGTTTGAAGCATGTTTCGTGTGCACATCTTTTCGTATTCATGATCTCGCTCTGGAGTGCTAGAAGCAGCGCTAATTCTATTTCATTTGTGAATTCATCAATCCTTCAATACATTACTCGTAGGCTGGAATAATTATTTGAGATATCAGTGGGGAGGGGTGGAGCACTTTGGCGCAAGAAATCGAATTCTGACCCAGATTCGGATATTTACGCCATAGGTTAAACTGAGCCTCAGGGCGCTAACCCTTTGGTGTGTATTTATAAAAAGAACTGATTTGATTTCTGTACATTGCACCGAATATAACTTTAAGGAAAGGTGACACAGCAAGAGGAGCAGAGGCATACGGCGTGACCCAGCTAACGGACAGCACAGGAAAGGTGCTCTCATGCATGCTTCCATCCTGATTCATTACTACGTCCCCATGGAACCCTTCACCAGCAGGATACGGGCCTATTATTGATTTGATTGTGATGGTGCCGGATGATTGTGAAGGTCTCTGATCAGCATCGCGGCTCTACGCAGAAAGAAGTTAGTGGAAATTTTAAAATGAAGAGAGCAAGTGATGACAGCAGAGAGCAGAGAGATCTTGAAAACAGATTAAGAATTTATTAACAAAGGCAGTGGTGGCTTAGTGGTAAAGGCGATGGGTTACTGATCCGAAGGTCAGCGGTTCAATCCCCACTATCACCACTGTTGGGCCCTTGAGCAAGGCCCTTAACCCTCAATTGCTCAGTTGTATAAAAAAAAAAAAAAAGATAATTGTAAGTTGCTCTGGATAAGAGTGTCTGCCAAATACTGTAAATGTCATAAATATTCTATATAGAATAAAGATTCTCCATTTCTATAACAACAGCAACCACAGCACTTTCACCATCTACAAAACTCCCAATGCAGATACAAACGAGGAGACGTTTGTTTCACGTGTATTTATTGAAAGAGTTTCCAATACCAGCGTGCTATCATACACTTTATTTAACTATTTGCTTGTTTTTGTTTGTTTCTTAGTAATATGGAAGCTGCATTTCATCTTCAAGGAAGAGAGAAAGAAAGAAACATTAAAAGAGAAAGACAAAATTTGAGAGAGCGAAAGGCAGTAAAAATTAGAGAGAGAGAGAGAGAGAGAGAGAGAAAGAGAGAGAGAGAATGGAATAAAAAGCTGGTTTATCAGATAAAAAGAGAGATATTAAGAAAAAGAAACTGTGTGAGAAAAAAGCAACCAAGATTTGGATGACAGCAAGAGAGATGGGGGGGAGAGAGAGAGAGAGAGAGAGAGAGAGAGAGAGAGAGAAATAAACTGATACAAAGGGAGAGCGAGACACTGATAGTGAGATAGATAAAGTGAGAGAGAGACTAAGAGAAAGTCATAAAAAGACTGATAGAAAGTTAAGACAAAAATAGTTAAGTAAAGACAAAAAAGAGAGAGAAAAAGTAAGAGAGAGAGAGAAAAAAGTGAGAGAGAGACTAATAGAAAGAGGGAAAGACATAGATAGTTTAAAAGGGAGAGATGATGACAGAAAAGAGAAGAGACTGATGGAAAGTGAGAGAGACTGATAGTAGAGAAAGACAGATAGAAATGAAGAGAGAGAATAAGTGAAAGACTGATGGAAGGGGAGATAGAGACTGATAGTGAGAGAGAGAGACTGATAGAAAGTGAGGGAAAGACTAATAGGGAAAGAGAGGATAATATAAAGTGAGAGAGAGAAAAAAATGAGAGAGACTGACATATAGGGGGCAAGAGAGTGATATAAAGTGTGAGAGAGACTGATAGAAAGGAAGAGACTGATAGAAAGTGAGAGAGAGACTAATAGAAAGTGAGAGAGAGACAGATAGAGAGAGAGCGAGAGAGAGAGAAAGAGAGAGAGAGAGCACGTGTGAGATAGAAAGGATAGAGACTTGTGTAAAAAGAGAGAAGCAGATAGAAAGTGAGACAGAGACTGATATAAAGTGAGAGAGACTGATAGAAAGGAAGAGAGAAACTGATAGAAAGAGAGAGAGAGACTGATTGAAAGTTTGAAAGACTAATAGAAAGAGAAAGACTGATAGAAAGGGAGAGAGAGAGCAAGTACGAAATAGAAAGGATAGAGGCTGATGTAAAAAGAGAGAAACAGATAGAAAGTGAGACAGACTGATAGAAAGGAAGAGCTAGATAGAGACTTGGAGAGAGAGAAAAAGAGAGATTAAGAGAGAAGGAGAAAGAGAGATAAGGACTTTTGGAAAGGGAGAGAGACAGACTGATAGGAAGTGAGAGGGAGAGAAAGAGTGATAGAAAGTGAGAGAGAGTGGTAAAAATGGAGAGAGACAAATAGTGAGAGAGACTGATAGAAAGGGAGAGAGACTTAATAGTAAAATGAAAAATAAAATAAAAGTCAAATAAAAAGTAAGACAGACTGATAAAAGTAAGAGAGAGACTGATCGAAAGTGAGAAAGAGACTGGTATAAAGGTAGAGAGAAAAAAGTGAGAGAGAGACTGATAGAAAGGGAGAGAGACTGATAGAAAGGGAGAGAGAGACTGATAGAAAGGGAGAGAGGAATTGAGAGAAAATAAGAGAGAAACACTGACAGAAAAGGGAAAAAGACTGAGAGAAAGTAAGAGAGAGAATGATAGAATGTGTGAGAGAGAGACCAATAGAAAGTAAGAGAGAGACTGATTAAAAGTTAGAGAGAGTGATAGAGAGTGAGAGAGAGAGACTTATAAAAAGTGAGAGAGAGTGATAGAGAGGGAGAAAGGAAAAGTGAGAGTGATACTGTTAGAAAGGGAGAGTAATAAAAAGTGTGTGAGGAAGAAAGACTGATAGAAAGTGACAAAGAGAAAGTCTGATAGAAAGTGTGAGAGACTGACTGAAAGTGACAGAGAGGGACTGATAGAAAGTGTGAGAGACTGACTGAAAGTGACAGAGAGAGAGAGTCTGATAGAAAGTGAGAGAGCCTGGTAGAAAGCGAGAGAGGATTGAAAGTAAGAGAAAAGGAGGACTGATAGAAGGGGAGAGAGAAACTCATAAAAGGTGAGTGAGAAAAAGTGAGAGAGACTGATGGAAATGGCAGGAGAGAGAGAAACTAATAGTAAGAAAGACTGATAGAAAGAGAAAGAGACTGAGAGTGAGAGAGAATGATTGAAAGTGAGACAGAGACTAATAAAAAGTGAGAGAGAGAGACTGATTAGAAATTGAGAGAGGAAGAAAGTCTGAATTGGAAAGAGAAAATGTGAGCAAGAGAGTGATAGAAAGAGACGGATAGGAAGGAATAGAGAAACAAATAGAGAGAGGAAAGAAAAAGTGATACAGACTGATAGAAAGTGAGAGAGAGACTGATATAAAGGGAGAGAGATTAGAAAAAGTGTGTGAGAGAGAGAGAGAGAGAGAGAGAGAGAAAGGAGAGAGACTGATAAAAGTTGAGTGAGAGACTAATAGAAAGAAAGAGAGAGACTGGTAGAAAGTGAGAGAGAGAGACCAATAGAAAGTAAGAGAGAGACTGATAAAAAGGGGGAGGGAGAGAGACTGACAGAAAGTGTGAGAGAGAGCCTGATAAAAAGGCAAAACAACAAAAAGTAAGAGAAAGACTTACAAAGTGAGAGAGTGATAAAAAGTGAGAAAGACTAATACAGAGATAGAGACTGATAGAAAGGGCAAGATAGACTTAATAGAAAAGGAGGGAGAAAGAAAGTGAGACAGACTGATAGAAAGTGAGAGAGAGAGAGACTGATAGAAAGGAAGAAAGAGACTGGTATAAAGGTAGAGAGAAAAGTGAGAGAATGACATAGTAAGTGAGAAAGAGACTGATAGAAAGGGAGAGAGGAACTGAGAGAAGAGAGAGAGAGACTGACAGAAAGGGAGAATGACTGATAGAAAGTAGGAGAGACTGATAGAAAGTGAGAGAGAGCCTGGTAGAAAGTGAGAGTGTGCTTGAAAGTAAGAGGGAGAAACTAATAGTAAGAAAGACTGATAGAAAGAGTGATAGAAAGAAAGAGAGACTGATAGAAAGTGACACAGAGACTAATAAAAAGTGAGAGAGAGAGAGAGAGAGAGAGAGAGGGAGAAAGTCTGAATTGGAGAGAGAGAAAAAGTGAGCAAGAAAGCGAGAAAGAGACTGATAGAAAGGGATAGAGAAACAAATAGAGAGAGGAAAGAAAAAGTGGGACAGATGATAGAAACTTAAAGAGACTGTTATAAAGGGAGACAGAAAGAAAAAGAAAAAGGGAGAGAGACTGATAGAAGGTGAGTGAAAGACTAATAGA
The DNA here is from genome assembly GCA_030014195.1 of Neosilurus mollespiculum. NCBI lineage: Eukaryota > Metazoa > Chordata > Actinopteri > Siluriformes > Plotosidae > Neosilurus > Neosilurus mollespiculum. The sequence goes on from JAQMYF010000009.1 coordinate 1,255,710, forward strand.
ACGTGAGAGAGAGGGCCTGATAGAAAGGGAGCGAGGGACTAAAAGAAAGTGAGAGGCTAACAGAAAGGAAGAGATAGACTGGTAGGAAGTGAGAGAGTCCAGTAGAAAGTAGGAAAGAGACTGATAAAAAGAGAGAGAGAGACTGATAAAAAGGCAAAACAACAAATAGTAAGAGAAAGACTGATAGAAAGTGAGAGATTGGTAAAAAGGGAGAGAGACTAATACAGAGATAGAAAGGGTGAGATATAATTAATAGAAAAGGAGGGAGAAAGAAAAAAGTGAAACAGAATGATTGATAGAAAGTAAGAGAGACTGATAGAAAGTGAAAAAGAGACTGCTGTAAAGGTATAGAGGAAAAAGTGAGAGAGAGACTGATAGAAAGGGTAATTTTATGATGATAGTGAATCTGATATATGATACGATTCATAAAGAAATAATTCGATATGTAATGATACTGAATGTGATATATGATACGATTTATAAAGAAATGATTCGATATGTGATGATACTGAATGTGATATATGATACGATTCATAAGTAAATAATTCGATATGTGATGATACTGAGTCTGATATATGATACGATTCATAAAGAAATGATTCGATATGTGATGATACTGAATGTGATATATGATACGATTCATAAAGAAATGATTCAATATGTGATGATACTGAATCTGATATATGATACGATTCATAAAGAAATGATTCAATATGTGATGATACTGAATGTGATATATGATACGATTCATAAAGAAATAATTCGATATGTGATGATACTGAGTCTGATATATGATACGATTCATAAAGAAATTATTCAATATGTGATGATACTGAATGTGATATATGATACGATTCATAAGTAAATAATTCGAT
>JAQMYF010000009.1:1288475-1310491 GCA_030014195.1 Neosilurus mollespiculum
TTAAAATAGAGCTTCCTATAACCAGAGCTCTTTCAGGTTTCTCAGCGGGTGTCTCACTGAGGAGAGCAAACCTGTTCAACATGTGCTACAAACCTAGTAGCAGGATATTCGCAGGATGCTGTTGATTCCTTCTGCATGCTGCTTTGAAGTGGAGAAGAACTGGTGTTCAAAGAAAGTATAAATAAAATAACTAAACTGCTTCGAGAGAAAAAAAAATGTAAAACAGCAAAATTAAAATGAAATACCTGAAATCGGAGGGAAAAAGCTAGGTTAAAAACACAGACAAGCAGTTGCGATTCAAAAACAGGATCTGACGTCACACTGACACACTACAACCACTTCAGTATTTTTCTATTAGTATTCTGTATTTATCCTAATTATCCTGTATTTATCCTACTGTGTATAAATATATATTTATTATATAAATATGATTTAGAATATTTTCACAGGACAAGGTGTCATTTTGTTCCTTTTGGTCCCAAATAAAAACACACCAAAATTGAAAGCTATGCATCCAATAGTAACTGTGCCACTCCCCTTCATATTTTAGGCAATAATAAAAATTTTCAAAATATATCAGTAAATTATGATATTGGGTTTTTTTCTTTCAAAATCATCACAATAGCTTCTGTGCTGCATTTCAGTGCTGCAATAAAACAAATGTTCAATAAAAACTAAATAGTTCAGCCATGTTTATCTAACCAACGATATATTGACTTCAATAAAGATAACATAATTCCAGTTTCTAGGCAGCTTTGTGAGCCTCTAAAAAACACACAAATAGTCTTTAGTATAGTACTGTTAAAATAATGTCCTATGTGTATTCTCTGTAGGTTTTACAACTGAATGGTACTTTTTTCAAAGAAACAAAACACATTATCAATTTAATCAGTGTAACAAAATAACAATTCTAGTTGGGTTTTACAAGTATCTATTTCTTGGAGTCTGGGTAACTTTTTCTGTGAGTAGAAACGACCTGGAGTAGCACTAATTCAAAACTACAACAGTCTATTTACAAAGGATGAACAGCAAAAACAAGCTCTACTCAAGGTCGTTTTCCTCAGCAGAGGTTGTGTGTTTTCTCTTTTCCTCTGAATGATTCTGTAAAAGTGGTTATGATGAGACGACTCAGCTGGGTTTCATTTCAGATAACTCTGAAGAGGAAGAGAACTGAGATTGTGCTTATCGGAATAACTATAGACTCTAGAGGTTATGTGAGCGCTACAGGAGAGTTAGAAGTTCAGTCAGTTGATCATTCAAATCAGAAATGTTTTAATTCCTTTACAGGGGTATATTCACATCGGATTTACTCCAACATTCAGTGAGCTGGATCAAGTGCTATTCTATGTGCTGCTGAATAAAGAGCGCAGAAGCCATTCTGGAAGTTAAATATTGTGATAATTACAGATACAGGTCCAGACTAAGTGCGGTTCAGAAGACCCCTATGGATAGAGAAAATACAAGAAATCAGATTCCCTTGCCCAGACACAGGGTGTCTCCCCACACTTGGGTGCACTTGGCACCAGAACACCCTAGGCCGCAGTTTGATGATCGACTTTGTAGTCATGTTATCAGACTTGCCGCTGCATGTTCTGGACACTCGGGTGAAGAGAGGAGCGGAGCTGTCAACCAGTCACCACCTGGTGGTGAGCTGGCTCCGATGGTGGGGAGGCTGCCCTCCAGACCTGGCAGGCCCAAGCATGTAGTTAGGGTCTGCTGGGAACGTTTGGTGGAGTCTCCTGTCAGAGGGCCTTTAACTTCCATCTCCGGCAGAGCTACAACCACATCCCAAAGGAGGCAGGGGACATGGAATCCGAATGGGCCATGTTTCATGCCTCCAATATTGAGGCGGCAGCCCATAGCTGTGGCCAGAAAGTCATTGGTGCCTGTCGTGGCGGTAACCCCCGAACCCGGTGGTGGACATCTGTGGTAAGGGGGGCCGTCCAGCTGAAAAAGGAGGCCTATCAGGCCTTTTTGGCCTGTGGGACTCCCAAGACAGCAGACAGGTACCGGCAGGCCAAACGTGCTGTCGCTGATGCAGAATCTCGGGTGTGGGAGGAGTTCAGTGAGGGCCTGGAAAATGACTATCAGTTGGCCTCAAAAAGGTTGGCACCTCAGGAGGGGGAAGCAGTTCTCCACAAACACTCTTTACGGTGGAAGTGGGGAGCTGCTCACCTCGACTGGGGATGTTGTTGGGAGGTGTAGGGAATACTTTGAGGACCTCCTAAATCCCACCAAGACCCTGGGGGTTCGGGCGGGGGTCTGCCTATTGCTGGGGCCGAGGTCACCGAAGTAGTCAAAAAGCTCCAGGGGTGGATAAGAGCCGCTCCTGTATGTCTCAGAGCTCTGGATGTTGTTGGACTGTCTTGATACATCTCTGCAACATTGTGTGGTCATCAGGGGCTGTACCTCTGGATTGGCAAACCAGGGTGGTAATTCCCCTTTTTAAAAAGGGGGACCGAATGGTGTGTTTTAACTATCGTGGAATCACACTCAGCCTACCCGGGAAAGTCTATTCAGGAGTACTGGAGAGGAGGATCCGACCGATAGTCGAACCTCGTATCCAGCAGGAATAATGTGGTTTTCATCCTGGCCACAGCACTCTTGACCAGCTCTACCTACTCTACAGGATCCTTGAGGGGGCATGGGAGTTTGCCTAATCTGTCCACATGTGGTTTGTGGATTAAGAGATGGCTTTTGACCATGTCCCTCAGGCAATCTTGTGAAGTGTGCTCCGGGTGTATGGGGTCCTGGATTCATTGCTACGGGCCATTAGGTCTCTGTACCACTGGAGCCAGAACTTGGTCCTCATTGGTAACAACAGGTTGAATTTGTTTCCGGTGGGGGTTGGGGTCCTTTGTCACCAGTTCTGCTCATAATTTTCATGGACAGAATTTCTAGGCACAGCTGAGGTGTTGAGGGGTTCTGGTTTGGTGGTCATAGGATCTCATCTCTGCTTTTTGCAGATGATGTTGTCCTTTTGGCTTCATCGAGCTGGGACCACCAGCTATCATTGGAGCGATTCACAGCTGAGTGGCCTAGATGAGAATCAGCACCTCCAAGTCCGAGGCCATAGTTCTCAGCCGGAAAAGGGTGGAATGCACCCTCCGGGTCTGGAATGAGGTCCTGCCCCAAGTGGAGGAGTTTACGTATCTCGGGATCTTGTTCACGAGTGAGGGAAGGATGGAACGGGAAATCGTTAGGCGGATCGGTGCAGCCTCTGGTGTAAAGCAGGGCTTTTACCGGTCCGTCGTAGTGAAGAGGGAGCTGAGTCGAAAAGCAAAGCTCTCAATTTACCAGTCAATCTAAGTTCCAACCCACACCTATGGTCACAAGCTTTGGGTAGTGACCGAAAGAACAAGATTGCAGTTATAGGTGGCAGAAATGAGCTTCCTTCGCAGGGTCACGGGGCTCTCCCTTAGAGATAGGGTGAGAAGCTCAGCCATCCGGGAGGAGCTCAGAGTAGAACCACTGCTCCTCCACGTTAAAAGGAGTCAGTTGAGGTGGCTCAGGCATCTGATTAGAATGCCTCGTGAACATGAACTATAATACTGGAATTTGTCTGTTTGTCAGTTTGTGTCTGAACAGAATCCTAATCACACCAATATGCAGATTTTCACCAACTTTTATTGGGAACGCTACCCTACCTGACTCCCAGCAATGATTTGATTTTGGAATCTCTGGGTCAAAGGTGAAGGTCTGTACAAGGTCACAAAATTTTAGAGATAGAGCACTTATAACTTCAAAAGAAGTGCAGATAGACATGTTTCTATGGAAACAGTAACAGAAAAACAATTCAAATGAAGCAATTACCTTTGACCTTGAGTGACCTGCAAAGGTCAAACAGCCGTCATCTCATAAATACTTCAAATGATAATTTTTCGCTAATTCGTTCACATCTACATCCTGTAGAACAAATGTGACCCACGAGTTACATCACTTTGTATGCTGCTAGTCAGGAAAGCCTACTTTTGAGAAAATAGTAATTACAGTTACAGAACCAGTTTCTGAATGTCCGCATCTGAAACTCCCCAACATCCATACACTAAATGAATCCAGCTCTCCACCAATCAGAGCCTTCGTACTAGCGTCTCCCTGGCGACAGATGACTTCTATTTACACAGTCATGTCTGTTTTGAGGCTTCTCATTGGTTTAGCATTATATGATTGGGGGAATCCTTCTGGGATTCTGTAAGTAGGTAGAGTATTCTGGTAGTGAATATGAATAATAAGGAAATACCCTAAACAATCAAAAATGGCGCTTGAAAATCAGTAAAATAAGTGGATATTTCTATTGTTTTACAACAACTTGGCCATGGAACCCTTTTTTAAACAAGTATTTTAGCATCGATAGATTGTGTTTATGGATATTTGAACTTGGTCATGTTGAAGATTATGCTTTGTAGGATGTTTTTGTGGTGATATCGCATTTTTGTCCACATACACCATTTTAAACTTACTTTGGCTCTTACTCAAAACACTACCTCGCGATTTAATCTGGATTATGCTGGAGCAGCTCACATATCATAAGATAGTTACATGAGTAAAATCAGCACCCATATTGGGTTTATTTACCACATCATTCATGCTGCATGGTGGAGGTACCTTATGCTCTATGAGTGCACATCTAGGTCCTTATTTTGTTTTTATTTAACATCTTACATTTGAACAGCAAAGAAAATACTTTTCAGTGTATATTTTTTATATGGGGCGGCACAGTGGTGTTAGCACATCCGCTTCGCAGCAAGAAAGTCCTGGGTTTGAGTCCCAGGCTTGGCGAGGGTGTTTCTGTGTGGAGTTTACATGTTCTCCCTGTGCTTATGTGTGTTTCCTCTAGGTACTCCGGTTTCCTTTCACAGTTTAAAGACATGCACATCCAAATTGCCTGTATGTGTGAATGTGTATGGTTGTGTGTGTGTGTTTTGGCTTTGCGATGGTTTGGTGAGCTGTTCAGGGTGTATTCTGCCTTTGCCCAGTGTCGGCTGAGATAGGCTCCAGCCTCCCTGCGACCCTAATTAGGATTAACCGTTGAGTGAGTGAATGAATCAATCAATATTTTTATCTGTTGATTTTTTCAGGTTTAACAGCAAATGATTGTGTTTTGAACGATGTCTGCTTAAAATTGTAACCTAAAGCAGGTACAGAAACAGATTCTGAATATGTGGAACTACTATGGAACCTTTGACCCTAACCAGACGGTACTAATCTATAAACTGTGAAGAAAAAAAAAAAGAAAAAGCTGTGGTGTGAAGATCACCTCCTTTGCTTTAGAAATTAATATTGTTTAAGAATCACAAACATTTCTTCCAGTAGGATCTGAAACAGAAACATAAACACAATCACCAAGAAGGCCCTGCAGCGCTGATACTTTCCATCACAGTGGAAGAAAATTGAAGCTACTGAAACAATCATCATGTTTTCCATCTCTGTCTGGTTTAACTCAGCAGCTTCACACTCCAAGCATAATCCCTGAATTCAGACCTGTATTCATCCTGAGCCAGGAAGAGGAGGGTAAATCGTGGCTCCCCTGGGATCCACACAGTATTCTACAGCTGCACTTTACAGCAGGAACCTAGAGGTAGACATAAAGACCTAAAATCCAACACACCTTCTTCCCCCAGGCAATAACCTTCCTAGATAAGCTAAGAACAAAAACAAAATGGTGATCATCTTTTCCTATGACAGCTCGTCCAACTTATATTACAGCATGTTTACAGTTTTTCATTTATTCACAAACACCACATCGTACTTCTTATCCAGTTATAGTTACATTTAATGCTGTCCATAAAACAAGATGTCACTCATGTTATAGCAGCTCCAAACATTCCTTCCCTCACAAACACCAGTATCTCTTTAAAAATATATACTGTAGAGTGGGGAAAGCGGTGATCTCCAACCCTGGACTGTGGGAGGATACTGGAGTACCTGGAGGAAACTCACGCAAGCACAGGTAACATGCAAACTCCACACAGAAATGCCCTCGCCAAACCTGCTACTCAAACCTAGGACCTTCTTGCTTTGAGGTGGATGGGCTAACCAGTATGTCACCATACCTCCCATTTAATTGATGGTCAGTTTAGGGTCTGAGCCAAAGTCTTCAAGGAACAGGGTTAGTGACCACCGGTCTATACCTACATACACATACCCAAGATGGCGGTAACATGTACCTCACTTGTTATTTGGCAGTATCGTACATACATGTCTTGGTACGTGGTATGATGCAATAGCAACAGAAATGTTTGATGCACTACAGAGACACACATACCCATACGATTGGCTTATCATCTAGTTTCTGGTCACCAGATAAAAAAAATTGCCTCCTCAGTGTTGACTTTAGGCACATAAGTATTCAAGGAAGGCATTCTAGTGCTGAACTGAGATGTTTCAACCCTAGCATACCCCCTAGTGGAGAAAGATTTTGATATGCAGGGTTTAAAACCTCGAGATGTGGAACTGACATAAGCAATTCTCCCACCAGGGTCCCCAGAGCAGTGAAGAACCTCTAGACCTGAAAAGCTGTAGCTTGTTTGCAAACACCCAGGGATTATCCTAGAATAATAGGATCATTGGCTCTTAATAAAATGTAAAGGTTACCTTGACGATTACACTCGGTTATTTTCACCTCAGCCAATGGCATATCTGTTTACTGCTCTGATATTGAAGACTTGCAGTGTGATCTCCAAGGGGATGTCCAAGACATTCACCTCTTCCGCCAAATTTATAAAGGCAGTGGCAGACTGCAATTGGTTAGCAGAATTCCCCAGGACAGAGTAAATATGATTGTTAGTCGGCTGTCTCAGTTCTCGAGAGATGCCGCCACAGCTTTAGCAAGAAGTGTTTTTTTTCCCTGAATCTTGAACCATTATTATTTAAAGCTTCTCCCTCCACCACAACATCAGCCCAACCACTAAAATACCACCATAGCTCTTTATACACTTCCTATTTCTGTGACTGCACATCATCTGTCTTCCATTGACCCGATGATTAAAGACCTGAATATTCCTTCTAGGTTATGATTGGTCCAGTAGTACCGGAGCTCATTCTGAGAGCCATTAGATGATGAATGCAACGCAAACGCTTTCTGCAGAGAAGCATACGGGCAGAGATTCGTAGATTAATGAACAGTTCCATTTCTTCATGGCCCTGAAAAAGCAATGGAGAGAAGTGACACTGGGTTCTGGCACTTGTACAAGCTATGAATGGGTGATTGATGCTGCAGGCCAGTGTGACTTCTGGCTCGTGGCCCAGTGGGAAGGGAATGTGGGGTCTGAAAAGATTGAAGCAGCTCAGTTTGTAGGTAGAAATTGTCTGAATGTCTGAATCAGGGGTTAATATAATAGAAGATGGTGGACATGCGGAACGTTTAATAAAAAACTAATAACTTCAGGCAGTCTGAAAGCATTAGTGTGTCAAATTCAAGACGCATGAACCCAAATACAGCCTGCTGCATCTGTGTGAGCTTACAAACACAATACTGAAGCAGCCTGTAGTACCTATTACTCAAATTTGCATCACACAGTGCTGAAACGCTGCTTAAAATGGACTTCTGTCTGCTGCATTTGATATGAGTCAGACATGTATCTAAAAACAATTCAGAAACGCCTCGGGTGTTTACTTTAGTGTGACTTGATGATTCAGTCCAAAGCTTTAAATGTACTGCTTAGTATAGCCTACACAAATACACTTTAAAAAATATACAGCTGAGATGGGCAACTTTGGGGGCAGTATCTCACAAAGAAAATATTCTGTTCAGACAACATTCCTTAGCATGTCTTGCTCTAGAACCTCATTTCAGGGTTCACTGGAACTGATTATTGGAGTTTATTGATAAGAATAAATATTATAACTTTAAAATGTTATAGTACCAGTTCATCACCATTCAAAGCATCACAAAAATAACTGCACATAAAAGGAAAAAAATAGCACATAAAAGCTAGTTTCGATCAAATCTCTAGTAACTGTAATCAATGTTCTAGCTAAGCATAAGTTCTAATTACTGTAACTCAAGTTCTAATTAAAGGTAAGATCTAGTTACCATAATTAAAATGTGAATTGGACATTAGGGTGGTCCTTAAAAATTGAAGGTAAGAAAGTCTAAGTTCTAACCTCTGAAATTCATTGAAATAGCTGAAAAAACTGATTTTATTATTTTTTTTCAATCAGACGACATTTACATCTCCCTCAATGACCTTGAAGTTTCACACTGAGGATGCCCAAGAGGTGCTTTTTGTCTAGGAATAAACAGAGCAGATAAGGATTAAAATGAGAATGAAAATAAATATATTATTCTATGAAAAAGAAATGTTGTCAATAGTAAAGAAAATCATAAGTGACTGTAACATTACTAAACATCCGTTATATGAAGAATATCAATTGTTGGCAAGTGGGAGTACTACCCGTGGGCATACTAATATTTATGTTTACATGTTTGAAATTATTATTTATGTTTGTAATAATGAATAATGTAATTATTAAATTATTATGCATTGTATGACAAATTTTTTATGTTCCTTTCTGTTCTATTTTAAAAATGAATAAAATCTTTTAAAACAACAATCCTTTAAAAACAAACAAAATCCTTGGAAATAGCGGTCGGTGTTAGCATTAACATTTTTAATTATGTATTTATCCTTTTCAAAATATTATCTAACTGGTCTCTCTTAGTGGGAAAATGCATTTACTCAAAGCTAACCCCTGTGCATACCCCTCAAAGTTATGTACCCCCCAATAATATTTTTTCTGCCTAAATAACCCAGTCAACATATGCTCAAGCATTTACACTCAGACTAACACCTAGGGGTGATTTGGAACAGCCAATTAGCCTACTGTGCATGTTTTTGGACTGTGGGAGGAAACCGGGGTACTCGGAGGAAACCCACGCAAGCACAAGGAGAACATGCAAACTCCACACAGAAACGCCCGAGCTGGGAATCGAACCCAGGACCTTCTTGCTGTGAGGCAGATGTGCTAACCACTACGCCACCGTGCTGCCCATTTATAAAATTTGTGATAAAAAATTAAGAATTATTACTTATGTATCTCCTGTATTTTTTCTTTTTTTCTTTTATTTAAGTTCAAGTTTTATCCAGAAAACTGACCTTTTTTCTCTCTACTTTTTCACTTTTTATATCTATACATCTTCCACCAGGGCACTAAAACACTCTGAGTCTTCTTTTATCTCATCTTATCATCTGGTCTTGAACACTTCACATTTTTCAGCACTGCCATTGCCTTAAGCTTGTATATATCATAATTTGCAATTCAGAACAAACAGACAGTGCCAGTATTTAAAAAAAAAACCTGAAAAAGCCAATAAAGGGAAAAAAAACATACACACACATGAAACTGCGCTACGACTACGATGACTAAGTGACGCTATGTAAAAGGACATTATGAAAATTTATAATTCATGTGATTTTTAGAATAATAAGCTAAAACAAGCTCTGTTTTTTTATAATAAAATGTCAGTTGGGATACATCAATCTGGAATGATTGACAGTCATGTTGGTTTTTAGTGCCCCGATAATAATAGATAACTTGAAAGCTCTGCCCACATTTGCAATTTTACATTTTTTATTTTTCAACTGAAAGCTGTGTCCATGCTTTCTGTTACCAGTTGATACGGAATCAATATATTCCAATGTATATTCCAGTTATCTAACATTAGAACAGTGTATTAACATCGGTTAGCATGAACAGCGGTTAACAGCGGTTAGCATGAACGCAAATATGTCAAGCAATAGCAAACTAACCCTATCCCCCTCCCCCAAAGTGTCAGGTACTTTTATATGTATAAATGTATGAGTACATTATATCTACAGTATGTATATAGTATATATTTACACACAGTCCACTTTCGATTTGTACTTCAGGATGATATTGAAAATGTAATGCTTATTAAAAACATTCAATACACTATATAGCATTCCTAGAGCTTCTAATCAGTCAGGGTGCCAATAGTTATGGAGAGTACTGTACTTCCCTCCTCCTGAGGATGCACCTGTTATTAGCTGTACTTGGCATTGCAGAAAGTCAGGTCTTATTCTCAGCTGCGCCATTTGTGTTCATAGCGGGGGGTCTTGAAGGATGGGGGGGGGGGGGGGGTGTAATGGGATGGGAGCAACCTCTTGTCTGTTGCCATGCAACCCAACAGTCAGTCAAGCACCCTTATAGTATTGGTTGTTCAGAACGAGTGTGCAGGGTGAAGGGGCTTGCAATATTTCCTTGTTTAAATCCAATCAAAAGAAGCAAAAGAAACAAAATTTAAGTAAATGATCCCAAAACATTTTTCCAGATAATTGATCGAGGAAACAATTATCTCCTGCTAGGTATTTATTTATGATGGCATTTCCGAAGTGAAATAAAGATAAAGGAACAGTTTGAAGAACAGTATCACGTGCTCTTAGGAGGCTTCGTATCAGGGTTGAATATTTCTGAGATGATTTTCTTATCCAAATCATGTTACTGGAGGAATTATACATCTCACAACGTGCTGTGGGAGGAAAACACTAATTCATACATTGCTCCACAGTAATAGCTGCATTGTTAAATGATGGATCAGGTTTTAAAAGCTTAAGCTGTTGCTTTGAGTGAAAAACAATGACTAGCATCACTGGAAACACTTAGATTTCATTTTGTAGCATTGCTGCTAAATAAGTCTGCTATTAGATGCTAGCAGATCCTTCACAATGCCAGATAACTAATTCCATTGCAGGAATGAATGATGCCTCCTACTGAGGCATTCCAATTTCATTAACACTCATGTAAACTATACATAATATAAAACAATACTTTAATAAAGTACCAGTGTACATACTCTCCAGTATCCTACAGCTTTGATTTAATGAAAAGCTTCCTGACAAGTGGTCCTGATTTATTCATTGATGCATACAATGCCTGCGAAAGAAAAAGCATCTCAAGCCTCTTATGTGATGTCTGACTGGCCCTGAGGCATAAGGAGCACTCAAAAGTGGAAAACGTCATGTCCAGGAGCACCTCTTACATAGCAAAGAGGATTAAAAAAAAAAAAAAACAGTAGCAGAAAGACTTGACACAGTTTCTCCTGATAAGCACATTAATGGTGGACAGCAGTAGAGCTCGACCCTGACAGTCTGTGGAAGCAGTCTGCATTTACTGGGCACAGGTTCTTCCTGTTGCAGCATGATTTCAGGAAATTATAGCTTAAACCAAAACGTTCCTAATAGACATAAATTCCTGTTGAGAATTTGTCACTTCCTGCAGACAATCTGCTGTTAGCCACTATAGCAATACAAAATCCAGTCTCTGGTTTTGTCTACCTAAAATGTCCCATAAGCATCTATGAGATTTTCATGTGAAGAACCATAGTAAACATTCTTTTATTTCATTTTAAATGGTTTTCAACTAAAGAGGAAGGAACTTTGAAACACTGGTACATAAAATTTTTGCACAAAATGAAATTAAAATAAAATTCTTTTCTACTGCCTGTCTGTAGATTTCATTATTATATAACATTGTGAGAATATTTAACTAGATAGCTAATTTAATTTAATTGATATAGGTAAAATGTTGAATTTTATTAAACAAACTTAACTAGATATCTTATTTAAGATAATTTAACAAACTTAATTAGTGAAATGATTTAATATAATTTAACAAATTTAACTGGCTAGCTAATTTAAAATAGCTAAAAAAAACTACGTAGCTAATTTAAACTAATTTAACAAACTTAAATAGCTAGCTAATTGAATTTGATTTACACAAATTAATTAGCTAGCAAATTTCAGCTAGTCTCTCCCCGTCTGGACATGTTCTTCCGACCATTTGATTTGAACAATTCTCCTCCCAGTAGCGCTTCTGCTTCCTCCCATTCGTCCTTGCCTCTTCCAAATGCCTCTTCACTCTGAGTGCAAATTTCACCGGGCCCTTATTTTATTTGAGTGAGTGCATCGATTCAAGGACTAATCCCCAAGAGTTTGAAACGGCTTTTAAGCTAAAGTAAATGGATTAAGTTAAGTTGACATCAATGGTGAAGTTTTGTAAGATTCAACAATTGAAACAGGCCAATAAGAAGAATTTAAATTTAAGTGTCTACCTACCAGGGGCACAATGACCTCAATAACATTGCTACTATTATCATTAGGACATGCAAACCCTTTCACGATGATAAGGTGAAGATTCAAGAAGGGGTAGCAGAATTGAACTAGCAAGTTAATTATCTTCATCATCATCTTCTTCCGCTTAATCACGGGTTGGGTCATGGGGGCAACAGCCTAAGCAGTGAAATCCAGATGTCCCTCTCCCCAGCCACTCCCTCCAGCTCTTCTGGGGGGATGCCGAGGCATTCCCAGACCAACCGAGAGACATAGTCCAGCATGTTCTGGGTCGACTCCGGGGTCTCTTCCCGGTAGGACATGCCCGAAAAACCAGGGAGGTGTTCAGGAGGCATTCTAATCAGATGCCCGAGCCATCTCAGCTGACTCCTCTCAACGTGGAGGAGCAGCGGTTCTACTCCTATCTCCTCCCGGATGACTGAACTTCTCACCCTACTGCAAGTTAATTAAATTTAGCAAAATTAACTGTTAACTAACTTAAGACAATTTATAGAAATTAATTAGCTAATTTATGCTAATGAAGAGAACTGTCTGGCAAATGTACACTAATTACAAAAAAATAAGTTAACATTCTAGTCCATTCACACTAATTTATAAAATGTAGCTCATTAGCCAATTGATACTAATTTAAAACCTTACTAGCAATATAATTTAAACAAACATTTTCATTATTTAGCTGATATTATAGTGGAGGAACTTGGGGTATAATGATGATTTGTATTAAATTAATTATGATTGGTGAAAATGTATTAAATTGTAATTGAATTGTTAAATAATGATGATTTGTATTAAATTGTAGTTGAACTGTTAAATGATGAGTTATGCATAAAAAAAACCTAAAGTCTGCCCAAAGTCTGCCCAAGGCCTACCATGTAATGTCAACACCACCTCATGTAAACAACATCTGGTCTTCTCCTGAGGCGAGAAATAATGGTTGTGAACATTAACACTGAAAACCAATGGTATATATCCCCGGCCTTGAGTGGATTTCAGGGACTTCAAATTCTCATTTGGAGATTACACCTGCTGCGCTGAACTGCTATTATTTTCACTTTGACGGAATAACTTGTTCCAAAACTTTTTTGAACTGCTAAACATTTTGCTGTTTTGTCTACTTTGACTGAATAAAACTGCTCTTTGATTTTGAATCCACGTCTCTTGGTAAATTGACCTGTGTCTGCCACAACAATCTCACAACTTTAGTAACATGGTCAGTGATTTATTTTATAACTGATCACCCTGTCATGTTTTGTTCCTCATGTACAGCAGGTACAACATAGTACACAGAACTCCAGTATTTGCCTATGAAGAACAGTGGTTTGAAAATGTATTAAAAAGACAGAATAAACCCAGAGGATGAGTGAGATCAGGATAAACTTTACAATAGGTGATTAAGGAATGTTTAACGATGGTTGATGAACACTACATAAGACTAAAAAACTTTATTAGTTTTATTCTGGATAACGCTCGAACCCTTTAGAGCTTGGCAGTCAGTGACAGTACAGCTGTGTGTGCTCACAGTGGGTGAGAAGAATCACTTCATCTGTCTCTCCCTGTCAATACCAAACAAACTGTACGTTTCTGTTAGCACCATTATTGCACTCTCCGGTGCGTTCTTAAAATACTGCATGAGATAAAAAAGATATGGAGGTGAACTATGGTGACTTTCACACCTGAATCTTAATCCTAATTCCAAAAAAAATTCTGAATATTAAAAGTTGATAGATAGATAGATAGATAGATAGATAGATAGATAGATAGATAGATAGATAGATAGATAGATAGATAGATAGATGGGTGGATGAATGAAAGGGTGGATGGTTGGAAGGATGGATGGGCAGAATGGATGGATGGATGGGTAAGAAGGATGGATGGGTGGGTGGATGGATGGATGATGGGATGAATGGATGGATGGTTGGATGTGTGCATTGGATGGATAGATGTGTGCATTGAATGGTTAGACAGCTGTAAGGGTGGGTGGGTGGGATGGATGGATGGATGAGTGGATGGATTGAAGGATGGATGGGTGGGTGGGTGCTTAGGATAGATAGATGGGTGGGTGTAAGCAGGGGTTAAAGGGGTCTAGAGGGCTCCGAAGCTGAGCTCCACCACCTTAGTCAAATAAATAATTCAATTCAATTCAATTCAATTCAAGAAGCTTTACTGTCATTTCAACCACAATGTTTCTCCATGACCAGATGCTACGTAAACATACAAGCATACAACACATCACAGAGCTTGGACCAGTTTTTTGCCCTAGCCACATAAAGTGCAAAGTGTGCATCTATGTGCAAACAGTTCAGGACTGTTACAGACAGTACAGTGCAACAACATTACTTAAAAGTAAAAAGACAACCCAAGAATGAGACACAGTGATGAAAGAGAGAGAGAAAAGGATTACATGGAATATGAAAATTAATAAAAATTTAAATTAAATGATGTACAGAGTAGCATGAACAGCATTCGTACATATGTGTCCTTACAGTCCGGATGTGTGAGGGCCAGATGGAGGGTTGTGGTGGTGGCATCGTCCGTAGAGTGGTTAGGACAATACAAGGGGTCCAGTGTGGATGGTAGCTGTGACTTGATGTGCCCCATGACGAGCCTCTCGAAGCATTTCATCATGATTGGTGTGAGGTGAGTGCGACGGGACGGTAGTCATTGAGGCAGGAGACCGTAGACTTATTAGGCACAGGGACGATGGTCGTTGTCTTGAGGCACGTTGAGATGATGGAGCTGCTCAGTGAGATGTTGAAAATGTCAGTGAAGACATCTGCTAGCTGCTTTTCACACTCCCTGAGCACTCTGCCAGGAATGTTGTCTGGACCAGACTTCCATTGGCTGACTCTGCGTAGAGTTCTCTTCACGTCAGCCGTGGTGAGACAGAGTACATGGTTGTTAGGAGGAGGGATGGTCTTGCTGTTCTGTGCCTCAAACCAAGCGTAGAAGTCGTTCAGCGCGTCTGCGAGGGAGGCATCACTGTCACAAGCAGGTGGAGTAGATGGTGATTGCCTGGATGCCCTGCGACATGCGCCGAGAGTCTCCGCTGTTCTGAAAGTGGCTGTGGATTCTCTTGGCATGTGCATGCTTCACCTCTCTGATGGCTCGGGACAGTTCGGCCCTTGCTGTTTTTAAGGCCGCCCTGTCCCCTGCTCTGAAGGCGGAATCTCTCCACTTCAGAAGAGCATGCACTTTTGCAGTCATCCACGGCTTCTGGTTGGAGCATGTGATGATGGTCTTGGAGACAGTCACGTCATCGATGCACTTCCCGATGTAGCCAAGGTGGGGGCGGGGCTCCACATGATACGTGCCGGGAATGTTTGTGTAAACAAGATCCAGTGTGGTCGCTCCTCTCGTAGCAAAGTCCACATGCTGATGGAATTTAAGGAGCACTGTTTTGAGATTAGCATTATTAAAATCTCCGACGATGATAAACAGTCTGTTCAGACGTTGGACAAAATGATGAAGGGTAGTGCTGGGTTTGTTTTTAGCCTAGCATGGACACCCGCCGTTTTAAGCGCTTCCGCTTCCTCGAGCACCGCTTGCGATGTCCTCTTTCCTGGTCACCGGCATCAGGCAATGCCCAAGGACTGAAGGCCTGGTCTACACAGCAAGCCGAGGTCACGGAGTTTGCAGAGTACATCATCATGCAGATTAGTAACTGCATGATTTCTTAGCTGCAGTATCATCTGGCGGTCGTACACATGAACACCACTGTCTTTGGTGTCCATGGAATTTGAAGTTCGGGCTAAAACAAAGATATAGCACCATTTTGGTTCCGAAGAGGCCGCTGCGTGCTAATGCTGCGCATTATTCAAACTGACAGTAGCGCCGCGGACAGATCATTTTCAGCATTCAACAAATCAGAGCATAACATCACCCTCTGCTGGCCCCGCCTTTGTTAACACGTGGCATCTTCCCACCACAGTGTTATCCTTGGCCCAGGGCGATTTGCACAATTTTGAATAGCGAAGTCTCTTCTGGAAGAGTCATGGATCAATGGGAGGAGGCAGAAGTGCTTCCAGGAGTAGATTTGGTCAAATCAAATGCTTGGAAGAATGCATTTCCTTTTCTGCAAATCAATTCCAGAAGAGGAAGCACGTTCTTCCGACCGTTCAATTTGACCAATTCTCCTCCTGAAGCACTTCTGCCTCCTCCCATTGGTCCTTGCCTCTTCCACATGCCTCTTCACTCTGAGTGCAAATCGCACTGGCCCTTATTTCATTTGAGTGAGTGCATCGATTCAAGGACTAATCTGAGAGAGTTTGAAACAGCTTTTAAGCCAAAGTAAGTGGATTAAGTTATGTTGACATCATTAACAATTCAACAATTCAAACAGGCCAATAAGAAGAATTAAAATTTTTAAATGGCTAGCTGCTTTAGATTATGTGCCAATGGCAAAACATTAACAGTTAGCCCAACTTATAGGTAGAAGCTGTCTACTTAGGCTACCTATGGCTGTTAGGGCGAGACTGTTTTGTTCATTAATATTTATTTAGCCATTGGAAACCCTATTGTAAATGTTAATATCTGATAATTTTGTTGTTAAAGATGGAGGAAGATGAAGTAAAGAGAGGGCACAAACGAAGGATCACTGAATATTTTTCAAGGGTAAGGATTGGTCTGATAAAGATAGATCAGCCAAATGTATATGGGAGCTTTTTGACTGCATCATGTGTAACAGTTTGTGTGTTTGATGGTCTGCCCATGTGATTGTCTGTGTGTGCTGCTGTTACCATGTCTGTTAGTACTGTAAGCCTGTGCCCTTAATACATAGCACTTCTCTAACAACAGATTTTCTAAGACACAGGCTGCTTTGATTTCTTTTCAGAAAAGGTTTTTCAGAGTGTGATTTGAAGATGATTTACATTGCTGCATTGTCAATCCTGTTTAGTTTGTCTTGTTTTGAGATATATTTTCTCCTTGTGTACGGGTCATTCTACGTCATTTCAACACAGGATCAGAATCATGAAGATGGGTAGAACTCAAATATTTAAAAAAAAATCTCCTCTTAATTAGTGAGATAGGTGGTAATGAATTTGCTAATGAACATAACGAATTAAAATGAGTATATCTATGAAACTATAGAGTTCTAATTTGGGGTGTGGATGCAGAATATGGTCTGGATGTGCCTTTTGGGGGCTACTTGGGGCTGCCAGGGGGATTTGCCATTTTTCGATGGCTCTTGTTAATAGTCTTGATTTACTGTTTTAGGAAATAAAAAATACTGTAGAATATCATCACTGTCACACTTCCCAATATTCTGCAACTTTTAGCAAAATTCATGATTGCTTTTCACTTAATTGTTATGCCCACTTCCTGATTATGTGAACAAAAAAATTCAATGTTATAGTATCAATGAGCCAAAATAAATCCAATACAGTTTTTTGCAATCATTTTCCCACTGTGCTGCAACATCGAATTTTAGGTCTCCCCACCTGTAAAATCCCACTTTAAACACTGGGTGGATGGGTGGGTGGATGGATAGAAGAATGGATGGATCGGTGGGTAGGATGAATGGATGGATGTGTGCTTTGGATGGATTGATGTGTGTGCTGAATGGATGGATGGGTGGATGGTTAGGATGGATGGATGGTTGAATGTGTGCTTTGGATTTGATGTTTTAATTTTTTTTTATACTGTATTAATCCTGCAAAGGAAACTATTGCCTCTTCATTTAACCCATCCAAAGTGAGCACACACACACTCAGAGCAGTGGGCTGCCACACATTGGGGGCACCCAGAGAGCAGTTGGGGGTTAGGTGCTTTGCTCAAGGGCACTTCAGCCATCATGGGCCACCCACACATTTTTTCTGCTGGTTTGGGAATCGAACCAGTGACCTTTCGGTCCCAAAGTCGCTTCTCTAACCATTAGGCTATGACTGCCCTGTATGGATGGATGTTTGCATTGAATGTATGGACGGATGGATGGATAGGTAGGATGGATAAGTGGGTGGATGGGTGGGTAGGATGGATGGATGGATGAATGGATGAATGGGTGAATGGATGGATGTGTGCGTTGAATGGATGGACAGTTGGACGGGTGGGTGAGGATGGATGGATGAATAAATGGATGGGTGGATGTGTGGGTTGGTAGGTGGGTTGGATGGATGGATGGATGGATGGATGGATGGATGGATGGATGGATGGATGTCCGTGAATGGACGGATGGATGTGTGTGTTGGATGGAGGGATGGGTGGGTTGGTTAGCTGTTTTGCTATGGAAAGACGTGCTAACCACTACACCACTGCGCCACTTCCACTAAGTTTACAAAAGTAGTATAAACCATTTACAGTAAATGATTCATGGCATTTACTCCATAATGATGATGTTTTATTGGACAGCTGGTGGTTTTTCATCCATCCATCCATCAATCACCAGTATTCTGTTTCCAGTGCATGTGGATGGTACAGGACCAGTACTTGTGTATTTCAGTTTGGGTACTGGTCTCTCACGCACACAACACATACTCACACAGACGCACACACACACACACACACACACACACACACACACACATGCACACACACTTAATGTTGTATTTTTGTCATCCTGTTTTAATGTATGCAGCACTGTGGTCCTGTAGAAACTTAATTTTTTTAAACTGTGGACTGTACCAGCTGTATATGGTTAAAATGATTTTTAATCATTCTTTCTTTCTTTAATCAAAATTCAGTCTTTAAGCACCTCTGAAGGAGCCTCAGATGATACCATCTAATGAGTTTATTAGCATTATCATTAGCGGTTGTAGCAGCAGTTTTCTTAGTAACTGGCTTAAAATAACAATATGATTCAAATGTAGGCCAAACTATAAGCTGCAGTTATTACCTAAGAATTCATGAAATGATGTAACATAGACTCGCTCCAAAGAGATCTCGTGAATAGCGCTCACCATCAGACCTTTTCTATACACTGAACCATGTGTATTATTGTTAGCTATACGATAAAGTGGGTTGGCAAGTTTTGGACACAGGCTATGGGCTCGCCAACGAATCAGAAGCTAGAAATAATGCCAGTGTATAACAGTAAACCATTGTTTCCATAGTTACTATCAGGGAGTTGAGACTTCACTTACACCGGAGAAGCAGATTCTTAGTAACACAACAAACAGCACTTTCTTCCTTATTATTATTATCATTATTATTATTATTATTATTATTATTATTATGTGGTGCAGTGGTTAGCACGTCTCCCTCACAGCAAGAAGGTCCAAGGACTCATTAGGCAAACTGGCTGCTCTAGATTGTTCCTAGGTGTGAGTGTGAATAGTTGTGTTGGCCCTGCGATGTTCTGGCAGGCTGTTCAGGGTGTACATCACCTTCACCCAAAGTCGGCTGATATAGGCTTAAGCCTTCCTGCGATCCTAACTGGATTAAGTGGTTGGGAAATTAATGAATGAATATGCTAATACACCGCTAAAAGCAGTTTAGCTAAAAAAACAACTGTTGTTGTTTGTCTAATATAATTATTATTATTATTTTATTATTTTTTATTGTTATTGTTATTATTATTATTATTTGTATTATTATTATTATTATTATAAGTCGTTCGTAAAGAGTAGGCCATTGGGTTGCCATCAGAGTGTTTCTGCCGTGCAATGGCATGGCGAGCTGTCTAGGGTGTACCCTGCCTTCGCCCAGAGTTGGCTGAGATGGGCGCCAGTAAGGAACTTGTTTTGCTATAAATAAATAAAAAGTACAAAGTGTTGTTTTGTAATAAATAAATAAATAAATAAAACTGAAATAAAACACTTTGAGACATACTGTTATTGAAAAATAATCAACTTTGGGGTGGTAAGAGGAACTCGGCTTCATCGCACCCCGTCGCTGTTGTTTATTTTCCTGTAACAGAACGGCTGAAGTGTCGAGTTCTTGTCGAGATTATTTAGTAACACACCGTTATGCGATTAATGAAACCATATTTCCTCTTCGCCTGTGCAGGTACTGTATCATACATAATTACTATACTTACTTCAGCAGCTCTGTGAATAGAAGACATTTACTGAAGTAAAACTCTTTTGGTTTTTCCAACTTTCTTACTAATTGCTCTGCAGAGGCTTAGGATTACTCCCAGATGTGACTTTATGAAAAATCATGACAGTTCAATACGACTGCTCTCAGATAACAGGATCTGGTCATTAAGAATTAAGAACAGAAAAAGTGAATAAAGACTGAAGTTTTCTGTTAAAAGAATAAAGTAGTTTTACTTAATTACCATTCCTTAGAAACAGACAGCAGGGTGAGGTGGAGTGCACATATTTATATCCTTTTTTTCCAGGATTTTTCTTCTTTGGTGTCCCCACAAGGATAGGAATACCCTACACCTGCTCACAGACGTCCTAACAAATGGATTTAACTTTTCAGTTATCATCTCATCATTCACTCATTTGCAGAACTGCTTAATCCTTATTAGGGTTGCTGGGAATCTCAGCCGACTCTGGGAAAAGGTGGGGTACACCCTGAACAGCTCATCAGACCATAACACACACACAACCATTCACACTCACACCTAGAAGCAACTTGGAGCAACCAGTTAACCTAATGTGCATGTTTTTGGACTGTGGCGTGTGGAGAACACACAAATTCCATGTAGATACACCCTCGCCAAGCCCGGGACTCAAACCCAGGACGTTCTTGTGAGGTGGAATTGCTAACCACTTCGCCAACGAGTTACAGTGGAACAGTACAGTAAGGAACTTACTCCTTAACGACTTCCTGCTGTGTCAGCATCCTGTGCCGTGTGTATTTCATCGACATACTGTTACCTCGCTTCATGTACTGCTGTTTGTGTGTTATTCGGAAACTTTATCTTGTCAGAAAGCCACTTCCCACAGTTCTGGTTGTACAATTCTTGAGCAAATGCCTGGGGCAGCCCTGAGGCCACCGGAGTGCGAAGGTCCCTGAACACGGAGCAAAGGATCCACCAATATGGATCATCAGAAGAGCAGCTCGACTAGCTCTAATTGGCTCTGCAATGTTAGCGGACGCAGTGATGGTATGAATTCGATCACTCTGGATAGCATAATCGAACAGACATGGCTCCAGAGGAAACTCACTGATGGTGCAGTTAATCAGAATCAGACAGCAGGAAGAGTTTTGTACAAAACACCACTGTGAAAAAAAAACCCACGCAATTTAATACATTCATAATATTTATTTATTCATTTATTCATATGCTGAACCACTTAATACTATTTGGGTCGCATGGTAAATGGAGACTAGCTTACCCGACACTGGGCGAAGGCAGGGAACACTCTGAACACCTCTCCACACCATTGCAGAACCAACACACATAACTATTCACACTCACACCTGGGGCAATTTACCAACAACAACCAATTAGCCTAAAGTACATGCTTTTGGACTGTGGAAGGAAACAGGAGTACCCAGAGGAAACCCACACAAGCACAGGGAGAACATGCAGACTCCACACATAAATGTCCGACACTCAAACCCAGGACCTTCTTGCCGTGATGCAGACATGCTAACCACTACACCACCATGTCAACCTTAATATAATCATAATACTTAATAGGTGTCAACGGTACGATCATAATGGGAAAAGAATTTTGTAGCATTTCAGTATACATACTTTATGTACCACCACCCATAATTCAATGCAACAGTCACATGACTCATGCATGTGTAACACATGTTCATTTAGAAAAAAAAATGAGCAACAGTTGTTTTTTAGCTAAACTACTGTTAGCAGTGTATGAGCGCTTCATTCATTCTTCTCCCAAACTGCTTAATCGTATTAGGGTCATGGGGAGGCTGGAGCCTGTCTCAACAAACTCTGGACAACGACACAAACTCTGGACGAAATTCACCCTGAACGGCTTGCAGTTATATATATATATATACACACACACACACACACACACACACACACACACACACACACACACATATATATATATATAT
>JAQMYF010000009.1:1331097-1344460 GCA_030014195.1 Neosilurus mollespiculum
TCCTGGTGTGTGTTGTTATAGTTTCTCAGTACAGTCCTGGTGTGTGTTGTTATAGTTTCTCAGTACAGTCCTGGTGTGTGTTGTTATAGCTTCTCAGTACAGTCCTGGTGTATTATTATAGTTTCTCAGTACAGTCCTGGTGTGGGTTGTAGTTTCTCAGTACAGTCCTGGAGTGTGTTATTATAGTTTCTCAGTACAGTCGAGGTGTGTGTTGTTATAATTTCTCAGTACAACCCTGGTGTATTATTATAGTTTCTCAGTACAGTCCTGGTGTGTGTTATTATAGTTTCTCAGGACAGTCCTGGTGTGTCTTGTTATAATTTCTCAGTACAGTCCTGGTGTATTATAGTTTCTCAGAACAGTGCTGGTGTGTGATTACATTTTCTCAGTACAGTGATGGTGTTATTATAGTTTCTCAGTAAAATCCTGGTGTATTATTACAGGTTCTCAGTACAGTCCTGTCACACAGCTGAGAGAGATACACACAGATTAAAGATATTCTTACACATATACAAGGTGACAGAAATGTCTCAAAACAAATACAATATTCCTAATAAAGTCTCTGTGAACAATCTTTTGTACCCTTCTACCAGAGGGTAATAATATTTTACGGATTATAGTTGATATTTAGAAGGAAGGCACCATGGTGTTGGGAGTCTCTCACCTTGTGGAAACAAACTAGAAACCAAAAGAAGTTGACGTGAACGAATAAATAATTGGTTCTGAGCCTTATCATCAGATTATAGAGAACTAAACTGACCCGATTTAAGAATAAACCTGTACACGAGTAAATAATAAACACTCGGAATATGATCTGAGTAAGAATAACTCCAGTAGAAACAGTAATAACTCAGCTAGCTGGATATAAACATTCCTTTATTCGCCATTTTGTTTCATTAGAATTATAATAATCACGGTTTAAGTTTAATATGAACCGGCTTTGGGTTTGTTTGTTTAATTAAACAACATTAAACTAAAATGACAGAAGGACTTTAGGGTGCGTCTCTGAAAAAGAAGGAGGAGATGACTGTTTATAAACAGAGATGCTATAACATGTCTCAAGTTATTTTCACCCAGAGGAACTCCTCCCAGGACTTCGCCATTTTGTTTCACCAGATGATAGGGGTAATAAAAACACAAACAAAAATAAAATGATTTAAACAACGTGACGTGCTCGTGAAATTATCAGAAGGGACAGTCAAACTAAACGACCGTGGATTAAAGATAAAAACTCGTTCCAGCTGAGAGTTCGGTAATAATCAGGCTGTACAATTAGTGACAGTATTAGCATAAAAGCTAGCCAGCTAACTAGCATGAGATAACGCTACAGTTCCAGGACAGGGCTTTACTGACTCGCACGCGACCTTCCGTGTGTATAGATATAATAAGGGCAGACTTTTTGTTTGTTATAACGAGTTTATGAAGCACTTTAATCTCGTCGTGTTTCAGGAAGTAACGCCGGGAAACAGCTACTCAAGCAGGATGCCCTTTGTTTAGCTAACAAGCTAAATCGTTAGCTTAGCTAAGTAAAGAGCAGAGCGTTGAACGCTCGCGCTTGGCTCCAACTTGTGCTCGTGTTATCATGCACGCGAACCTTTATAAAGCTGCGCGACGGCGGTGGCGGAGTTTTGGAAGAGGTGCCACAGCTTCTGCCGGCTCTGCTCGGGTTCCTCCTCACTCGGCTCGTTCTGCTCGGCCTCAGCTAAGCACTGCCGCTCCCATTTCGAGAACCAGTGCTCGGGTCCGTGCTCCTGGATCTCCGCTTCGCCCTCCTCCTTCTTCTCCGCCATAATGATTCACCCTCTACCTCTTATATATCAGAAAATATTTGTATTGTTTATCCTGAACTGAATTCCTGAATCCGGCCGCGGCCTTATCCACAGCTGTCAGCTTCTTTTTTCCCCTCCCCCCCCCTTCAAACCTGCGGCTGCATGGCGCAGGAAGTCCACTCCACCGGCTGACAAAACAAAACGCGCAGGCGAGACGAGCACTCATGAAAACAAGTTACACTTTAAACCCCGCCCTTATTATGTCGCAACCGTTTCTGATTCGCTAACACAGAAATAGGGGCGCGGTCTAACTAACCCACGCACCCTCCCCTCCCCCAGTCACTACACCGACTTACCATAGTTATGGTTTCTGATTCGCCAACATTCAGAAGTGGGCGTGGTTTCGTCAGGACATCCATGAAAACAGGTCACCCTTCAAATCTCGCCTTCGTTCATTGGGACTCGACTCTCATTCGCCAAAACTAGGATGTAGGCGGGGCTTAATACAGGCGCTGATTAAAACAAGGAACATTTGCCGCTTTAAAGCCACACCTGCTACTGGTGTTGGACAAAACCACTGAATTTTTCGATCGATTTAATTATACCAAATGATTCCAGTAGTTTTATACTTTAAGCTTTGCATGTTTCTGTTTTCTACGGAAGCATATTGCTGCCACAGATTGTAATACATAAATGAACTGTATCTCGTTATAACAAGAAAGGTTGTTATAGTAAAACGTCACCACCTTCTCGCGGGATGTTTGATTCTCATCTTGAATGAACGGGAGTGAAGATGGAGAGCGAGAGGGAGCCGCTTTATGCCTTTTTAAGAAGTCGCAGTCTACCGTTGGAAGGAATCCCCTTCTCTTGGTAAGTCATACTCATGAAGCATTTAGCCCACATGAATTTACCCTCGTTTTAACGCAGTTCTATGTTCATGTACCTGCAGTGGACCGTCTATGGCTGAGAACGAGTCCTAGCATTAAATACAATACACTTCCCCCCTGCGCTTTTTAGTCTAATATATTCATAGCGTATATTTGGATCCTGCACAATGACTCTTGAATGAAAGCTGTTTATATCAGCTCCATTTTAACATCGTCAACCCAGTCAACTACTGGCGTGAATCAGCTTTAATATGTATGAAGTGATAATGTCATTATGCGAACTGATGACCATTCATCTCCTATCGGTACGGTGACAATAATCACAGTAAACATTATTACATTTTATTTTTCAGTGTAGACTGTCAGCGATTGAACATAGATCTAGCCTAGCCTCTGAAAGACAATTATAAACAGTTTCTATTCTTCTAAGAATATAGTTCTAGAAAAAACAATCCCTGAGATAAAAATATGGAAGGTGAACCACAGACTTTTAAGGCGGGTGTATCAAAATGGTGGCAAAGACACCGAAAAACAGCTGTGTGCTGTTATAGATTTTGGAAAATACATGATCATTTAAAATGTATGTATGTGAGTTAATTCTCAAACTTGCAGAAATCACTGGTATGTGCCTTTTTAAGAAACTTTGGTTTTTGAGCCTTGAGCCTCTCACATTTTGAAAAGGTAACCTGTGCCCAATGTGTATGAAAGTTAAAAGTAAATTAAGTTCATTTAACCTTCATTTAAAAAAAAACCAATAACTTTGTTGTGTTTACAGATTGACATCTCTGTGGCTTAATGCATGGATGAAGGCTGTCTAGCCACCTTCATTCCCATCAACGGTGACAAGATTCCTGTCTGAAGATTTTGAGAGGAGTGAGAAAACCACTGACTGACTGCATTCATGGATGCAGAAAGAGGACATTTTCATTCCTTAATTAAGACATACTTTTCAATGGGATAAAACCATAGAGAAATATTGCTCTCACTCAGCACTGTTGATGGCATAGTGATCAGCATTCGGACTCTGCGAAGGGTTATGTTAACACTGAGGCTTCACGGAAGACATAACCAAAGTGACATTCTTGACGTTGCATTATTTCTTATGCAACAGCTGCAAATATATGGTAAACTTCATGGATATAAACTACAACTCCTTAGATGCGTACAGTAAGGACTTGTTGTCACACAGAACACAGTAAGACATTTATTGAAAATTCTGGATCCCTGGGGTGTTGAGTTGAGACATCGTAATCATCTCAGATGTCGGCTATGTCACAATCCTGGACCACTTTGGCATGTGGACTCTTATGATAAACTCAAGCCATATGGCATTTGTGTGAATGGTGCAGTGGATGGCTTTTTCAGAATGGTTATTTGGCTTCATGCATACTTCACAAACAGTAACCCTAAAGTTATTGCTGGAGATTTCATTTCCAAAGTAGAGAAAAGATGGGGGACTGCAGCCAGAATTCGTACAGACATCGGGACAGAGAATGGTACAATGAAAGACATTCACAGATTCTTGTGCCTTGATCACAATGACAGCTATGCTAGAAATTGCTTCATGTTAGGATCCAGCACCCACAACCAGCGTATAGAGAGCTGGTGGGCTTTCTTAAGGAAACACCATGCATAGTACTGGATCAACCTTTTTCAAACTGAAGGAATCAGATCATTTCACTGGTGACTTCTTGGATAAGCAGCTCGTTCTTTTCACCTCTTTAAACATCATTGAAAGAGTATTGAATGTATTTGAAAGAGACAATATACTGTATGATAAATATATGCTTTTGAATACAGAATATGTAGTTTTGGAACATGTTTCTTTGCTTGCCTTTCAGGAAGAGCTCCAAAACGTTGTTCTCCTTTGGAACACCCACATCATACATCAGAGCAGAAATGTGATTGCTCCAAGTGGCCGACCCTATATGATGTATACCCTTCCACAGCATTTTGGTGGACAAAATAATCTGAAACAAGTTTCTGAGCAAGCAGTGGAAACTTGCAAAGCACAGTGTCTTCAGAGAGGATCATACACATGTGATGAGACAGTGTTCTCACTATCCTGCCTTCTGATGACAGACAATTTTCTACATGCACCATCCACACCAGATGAAGCAATTGAACTGTTCTTATTTTTAAGAACATGCATACGTGCAATCCTGTGAGAGATGTAATACTGACTTATAAAGGAAAACAGGAAACAGATTTACCTGCTTTTTCAGCTTCTATGTATTCACAATTACTGTCCATATTATCGTAATGTAGCTGGATGAGAAAATGTAAAATAATCAATGTAGAGAACTTTGAGAATTTTGCTGTTAGACTTTACATTGTGTATGATTCTGAGCAACATCACTGCAAATATATGCTGTGAAATAGATAGACACAGATCTACTCAATTTTTATTAAAATTTTAAAAAGTATCATCATATTTAGAAATATAAGTTCTACATAGCACAAATCTACAAATTGGGAAAAAACATTTGAATTTCTCTTTTGCATCATAAAATCCATCATACAGTGCACGACAAATTAGATACAATTTATAAACACACCACTGCTCAGTTTATATTAAAAATATACATTTTATTGTGTCTAATAAAACTCTCCTCAAAGTTTTCTCTAATTGAGCATTGAGTTCAGGTATGTTATAAACTGTGATAGTTCTGATTTAGATACAGTAAAATGAATTTAAAAAAAATAAGTGCCAGTTATTATGTTCAACGTGTTTTTTTTTTTTTTTTAATGAACAATCTCTGGTGAAATTTCATTATAAAACGAATTATTCTTTAAGGCCATGCCAATAATTTTTTCCCCTTAAAAATTCTTCAACATGTTTAGAAATGGTACAACATAAATTGGACAACACATAAAAAGTGCATTTAAATGAGTACTCTGAATGACCTTTTTGGGAGGGGGCTCTCTCCCTAAACAAAAACAAAAAAAAAACAGATGAAAGAACATCATACAGATATATTTAAAATGGAATACATGAATATCAAAATTGAACAAGAGAAAATCTTTTCCCATGTATTAAAAACAAGTACAAGAATAGGCCTTTTGCTGTGAACCAGGACATCATAGTGCTTAATGCATTTAGATATTTTACATTCAAATCAGAGTGGAATGTAAAAGAAAAAAAAATGCCCTGCAAAAAGAAAAATGAAAAAAGAGGTGTGATGTAAACATGTTTAACTTAAAAAGGTTTACATCTACAGCATTAATGTTTACTTCATATACTTGCCTTTCACAATGTTTTTAGAGTTGATACATATTCTTTTAACCAGTTTTCTCTCCGAATAACTGTTTTGTTTTTTTATTTGTTTTTTCTTTTCTTCTGAAGAATAATATATAGTAAATATACCTATACATCCAAACATTTAAGATTTATCAGTGCAAATGTCTTCCAGCCAATAACTTCAGAACCTTTTTTGTTGTATATTTCATGTTCTCATACATTTCTTTAATATTTCGTTGGCTCCTAAAGGCATGTGTAAACTTGGGTCTCGCAATTTCTGACATTTTATCAAGAGCATACTTTGGCAGTTGAATGATCAGCTTATGGGCAACATTTAAAAGTCTAGCTTTCAAGTTGTCTCTTGTAGGGACAGATTTAGCACCCATACGATCCAATAAATCAAGAAGTTCCTTATGCTCTTCACCAAGAAAATCCTCCAGCAAAGCCTTGTTCACAAGATCCCTCTCTTCTAGAGTGATGTACAAGAGGAGCACTGTGAAAGATGCTGCAAGATGGCTAGGAAAATAGCCATGGTCCAGAAAACCCGTAACAAGGATTCGTCCAATTGATTGCTATTCTTCCTCATGCCACTTTGGGGAAAGGAATGGAACTCTCATATCTTTTACCCTTTACCCTTCAGTGGCACAGTCCAAAAACTGTCCAGAAAGCAGAATAGACATCTCTAGAGACCCCATCTGCATCTGCTCCTATTTCATCACAAAAACTAAATTTCAAAGAGCAAGTAAACAAGCTGGGATCTTTGAACTGTGTTTTCAATTCCTCCATAAGCTTTGACCTGTGATGTTTAATGTTGACATTAACAATGTCATATCCTCAGAGCTCAGTGTTACTGTGTGCTTCTATACTATATGAAGAACTCACACTGGGTGTGGGGAGGACAGAGGCAGATGCAGGCTGCTCAGTGGCACTGGATATAGATGGCACAGTGCTGGTTGAAAGAGTCTGATCGTTTGGATTTTGCAGGTTAAAGGCAGCAGAAGGAATATTAGGAATAACAGTCTCCTTCAAAACTTGACAAAATGGGCACAGTAGATGTGGGGAGCACAATAGTAGGTGCAGGCTCCTTAGTGGGAGTAGATGTAGATGGGCCAGAAATGTTTGGGAGAGACAGCTTGACAGGTCTCACTAAGTTCATGGTAGTTGATGGCAGATTAAAACTCACAGATTCCCCTTTATCACTTGATAAAATGGGCACAGTGTCATCCAGTTGCCATGCCAGATTCACCAGTGTAAGGACCTATCATGACCTCAGAGGAGTTAGATGAATGTGAGAGATTGTTTTCATCTTTTGGTTCATTGTTCTCTATGTTCTTGTCTACAATGTTGATGTTTTCTGTGATTCTTGATCCCTTCTGTTCCCTTGTGCAAAGATAAACCCTTAAGATTCCCATTCTGAGCAAGGAGTAAAGTTCTCCCACCATCACATCTTCATCTAATACTGTTTCCTCTTGATAATCTAAAATATCAAAAGGGAAATTTTCCAGTTTTCCCTTTTTGGATCTTCCATTTGGGAAGAATAGTTCCTTTGCAGCACTTAGAATGTCACCTTTGGCAAATCAACTCTCCTTGTTCCACCTCCATTTTACCTGCATTGCTGCTTTCCTTCCTCTGGAACTTTGTCAATTCCCATCTTCCTTCTGAGTTTTTGAAGCAGTGTCTGCCGCTGTACATCTCTCTCACCTTTTCTTTGGTGCTCAGAGCAAAATCTTCAGGTGGCAATCCTGTCACCATAGATGGGAATGTAGATGGACAAATTATGGTTATTTAAAAGAGAAAAAAACAGTAAAACTAACCATTTTAAGTAAAACTAAGCAGGGGTTTAGTGCACTTTACATCAGAATGTATGGTTGTATACTTGCTATATGATCAAAAAGTAAAAAAAAAAAAACAAAAGGACTCGTTCTCTGCCATAGACAGTCCACTGCAGGTACATGAACACAAAACTGCGTTAAAACGATGGTGAATTCATGTGGGCTAAATGCTTCATGAGTATGACTTACTTTACGACTCCTCAGTGTGAAGAGTCCTTCCAACGGTAGATTGCGACTTCTTAAAAAGGCATAAAGCGGCTCCCTCTCGCTCTCCATTTTCTCTCACGTTCATTCAAGATGAGAATCAAACATCCCGCGAGAAGGTGGTGATGTTTTACTATAACAACCTTTCTTGTTATAACGAGATACAGTTCATTTATTTATTACAATCTGTGGCAGCAATATGCTTCCGTAGGGTTTTCCAATGCAGAAAGATAAAAAATAATAATTATATATCAGGATAGACCCGACAAAAATGTTCTATAGAACTCTTATAACAGACTTTTTCTATAGATCTTTTTTCTATAGAACATAGCACAATGGCACAGTGGTTAGCACCTCCTCCTCACAGCAATAAGGTCCTAGGTTTAATAACCGGGCTCAGGCTTTTCTGTGTGGAGTTTCCATGTTCTCCCCGTGCTTGCATGGGTTTTCTCCAGGTATTCCGGGTTTTTTGAGAGTGAGAGGATAGATCTATTTGGATGAATTCAGTAATTTGGCTCTGTGCTTTCCTTGTATCCTCTGTGTGTGTGTGTGTGTGTGTGTGTGTGTGTGTGTGTGTGTGTCTGTGTGTGTGTGTGTAAGGATATCTACCAGCCCTTATGGGGACAAACAAACAAACAAAAAACAAACAATAATAATATTAATAATAATAATAATAACAATATAAATGACAATAATCTTAATAACAATAATAATAATAATAATAATTATTATTATTATTATTTTGGATAGCAACGTAAAAGCATGAAATATCTACAAGTCCTCGCAAAGACAGCAAAACACACATCAATAATACACATGGTGTTAAGATTGATTTTTACATCGAAACATCAGGATAGAAAGAAAGTTCTGATAGCTTACCATCGATCTGTGCATCCATCGTCATCTTCAGTCAGTGCCTTGATCCTGCTCAGGGTCTATCCCAGGAAACCCTCTCTAATGTTTTGCCTTCTCATTAATGAGGCAGGGATATTGCTCACACTTGGTTTATTAACCATTGAGATGAGGAAGTAACAGTACATGTACACAACCGTGATATCGAGCATAGTAACAAACCTACCGGGTAACCTGTACAACAGGGTGTGTTCCCTACTACAGTGTCTGCTATAGCTCAATAAGAATCAGCATGAACAGCGACTCATCTACATCCCCCTTTCTAAGCTCTTCTTCATACAATAACAATTCTTTGTTGTCACTTATCAATACTTACAATATAACATAATTTGACCATACATTAAACAATCAAATCAATCGTCAGTAACAAACAATATAAAAATAGTTGTCTTGGCAACACAGATATTTTATAGTGTAAGCAAAATGAGGTCACTTCTATATAAAGATCCCTGAAACAAAACCACAACACATCAATATCAGCAAATGAAAGAATCATCTTAAATGACACAACCTTCAAAATGTTGAACAATGTTGAAATTAACTCAGTCTGCATACTTAGGATTTGGTTTACAAAAACGTCCATGTACAGCCTTTTAGTTGTGTTAGTGGGTAGCACAGCTTTAGGTGTGTTCATGTGTAACTGTTCAGTGTCCTGTGTGTTGTGTGACACTTTTGTTGGAGTAACGTGGTTGTTACGGTCATGTCCACTGTCCTGACATTCCTTGTCATGTGTGCTGTGGCGCCGATTTCCGATCTGGACTCCTTGCAAATCTCCTGTACCATGCCTGTTCAGTTGAAGCCTTGAGGGGTCTGTATTCTCACAACTTTTCCTTCCATCAAAGGTTGAAGTGGTTAGCTTGATCTGTCATAGCACAATTTCTGTGTCTGTCTTTTGTTGACAAGCTGAGCCTTTACCTCTAGTGGCTTGCGCACTTCTGGTTCAAGCCACCTTCTTGAGACTGACAAAGTGGTGCGTGTTTGCCTCGACATCAGTCTTTGTGCAGGAGATCCAAGTTTTGCATCACATGATATTTTTCTGAGATTTAACAGATTAAGAAAGTCATCACTTCGATCTCTATGAGATTTTTCTATGAGCTGTTTTGCACTGCGAACAGCTCTCTCAGCTAAACCATTAGACTGAGGATATTCTGGGCTGCTTGTGACATGAGTGAAATTCCAGTGTATGGAAAGTCTTTAAAGTGCTGTCTTGTTAACTGTCTACCATTGTTGGATATTAGTTTGTGTGGTGCTTCATGAACTGAGAAATGTCTGTTGAGTTTAGTGATGACTGTTGCTGAAGTAGCATCACAGAGCAGATCAATCTCATACCAGCACAAATATGAATCTTCCAGAACTAGGTACAGATTTGTGTACTTTGCTGTGTGTTCTTTCAACTCACAGCTGAGAAGAGGAGATGTAATTGACTGTCATCACGTCAAAACTGTCCTCTTCTTCAGCCTCCTGGGCTGTCGAGCTTCTGGGGGGTCAGGACAGTGTGTCTGAAACATACATAAGCTTACCACTTTTATACACCAGTGTGAGGTCATACTTCTGCAGTTTGAGCATCATCCAGTCATAGGTCATTAATGGGTTAGTGGGTAAGGCTCTGGATTACTGATCAGAGGGTCAGGATATAAGCCCCAGACCCACCGATCTACCACTGTTGGGCCCCTGTGCAAGGCCCTTAAGCCTCATCTGCTCAGTTGTATACATGAGATGAGCCATAAGTTCGAGTGCATATCTAGGTCGATATGAATCATCAGCAGCAGGACTCAGAAAGCAGAAGGTTCAGGAAGATCAGCATCTCAGAAGCAGCATGTGTACCTAGGCAAAAACATTCAGAGTGAGAATGTGAGGTGAGTGAGAGGTTGTTAGATATACTCATAACAGTGTATAGGTTAATAAACCAATAAAGAGTTTATTAGTGCTGAGTGCAAGCAGGGACTCCAGCATGACTGACTATGGCAGCATAACTAAAAAGAAAGAACCAGAAGGAAGGTAGACATAACCTTGTAACATGAGGCAATCAGCCACTCCATTGTTAGCAGACCTTGGTGAGCATGTGTGAGTGAGAGAGTGACTGGGAACCCCTAGATCTGCTTCTTTACCTAATAAAAGGCTATTAACAAAATGCTTGACCAAACAAGTAAGTTTTCAGCGTTATCTTAAAAACAGAGACTGTCTGAGTCCTGAACATTAACTGGAAGGTTACTGTGAGTTCATCTCCCTGGCATGGTTGAGGATAGTTTTACACACTCTAATGAGTATGTCATCAACGATAATAGCACAGGGATATTGTTTCGAAAAGTGTCCAGTTCACGACGCAAGAGATCCAAATTCATTTTTCAGGTGTTTATTTAGCCTTTAGGAAAATAAAAGAATACAATCAATCACACCGAAGAAATTGTTCTGAGAGAAAAATCTCGGACCCCGAACCAGCTCTGCATTGACTTATGTAGTGCCCATTCCACTCTGATTGTTCTAGCATCCTCTAGCTCTAGACTCTTATTGGTCCCTCATGACATCATGTCTCAACTTGACCCTGCTCTGATTGGTCCCTCAAGTTCCTCCTCACACCCAAGACTGAACCCTAGACACTGAGTGGTCCATGACCCCTCCTTTTATACCTTTAAGTTCACCATCTTTTCGGTTCACCACCATTAATTTCTGGCATTTACACTTGATGAGACTGTTTACTTTAGGCTTGTTCTGAGAAATTACATCATATGTCAAGTTAACCTGAAGGGTCTGAAATCGATGTCTACTATCGTTTAGTTTACCCCTTCTTCTACAGTACACAGTGGGTTACAGGTAAGTCTCCAAGCCCATCCGAGAAGAGGGTGCTGTATTCAGTGTGAATCTGCTGCAACAAATCATCATCAGTGGGACTTAACTGATGAAGATCTTTGCTGAAGGAGATCAGCCCCATCTCTCTGCATGCACATGGTCCAAGCAGTGGCAAAACATCCTCATTAACAATGAAGAATGGCAGCGTGTGTGTTTGTCCCTCTAGGTGGCACTGTAACTTAACAAGACCAACAGCTTTCATTCTGCTGCCCCCATGTGCAACCAGATTTGTTGGTCTCATGTTTACTCCAATTTGTTTAGTAATCTTTATGTGTTCAAATATCTAGATCGACAGGACATTACACTTAGCACCAGTACCACCTTTCATTTCAACTGAACTGCCGTTCATGTGTACAGTGATAAAAGCTCCCTCTTTTGATCTGTTGAATCTACAGTTTTTTGCAATGTTATTCCAGCAACATAGAAGGTGTCATCAGGAATGCTGTCAGCTTGTTGAGGTTCAATCTGGTGAACAGCTGTCCTTGATTTTAGGTTGTTGTGTCCCTGCTGTACAGATCTACAACATCTTTTGAAGTGATTCCATTCTTACAGGTGTTGCACTGTTGACCAAAAGCTGGACATTTGTCTCTCTTGGCTGCATGATTGCCTCCACAGTTTGTTTTTCTGGGTGCTTGTCCACTTTGTCACGTTTTTTCATTGTTATGAATGAGGGTTGGACTGCATCAACATTTGTAATAGAGTGCTATTGTGAAGCTTGTGTTTTGTTGTGGTCTTCCGTCATCTTATGTATTTGACAGAAAGAGATCGCTTTAGCATGCGTCAAGTCACTATTACTTGGTAGCACCTTCCTCAGATTGTCATTATTTATTCCACTGTTGTCATTATTTATGCCACAGACAAGTCTGTCCCTGATAAACTCTTCACACACATCTCCAAACTTACAGCTCTTTGCTTTAATTCTCAAGTAACTAACATATGATTCATCTGTCTTACCAGCCCTTTGATTAGGTGTGTTGAACTTGTGTCTTTTCACTGTAATGTTGGACTGTGGCTGTATTTCACATGAAACTTTCTTTTCAGGCATTCGGGATCCTCTTTGAATTCAGCAGGGAAAAGGACTCATCCACCCTTACCGGGCTCCCTCACTTCTCCTGCATACACAAAAGACTGCCAAATTGAAAAGAATGTATGCTTGGGTGCAGGCTGGCTTGTCAGAGTGTGCCACCATGATGAAAATGTCATATTCTTGCTCAAAGATCTGCCAGTTTTCACCAATATTGCTATCAAAGACAAGAGGACCAGACCACCGGAATCCGTCCGCCATGTTTGCTCGTTAGCTCAGTGGGCTAGGTGGCTCAGTTGTCTTCACTTGAAAAAATTCAAAGAGTAAAAAAAAATGCTCACACTTGGTTTATTGATGATTTAGACGAGGAAGCAACACTGCATGTACACAACCGCAGTATCGAGCATAGTAACAACACAGTCCCCTACCTTGTAACCTGTACAGCAGGATGCATTCCCCACTACAGTGTCCACTATACACTGTGAACACAAGTATTAGGCAAGTGATTATTTTGACCATATCATCATTTTATTCATAATTCCTCAACTCCAAACTGTATAAACTTGAATACTTATTGGATTTAATGCATATCAGGTGATGTGTATTTGTGTAACGAGGGAGGGTGTGGCCTAAGGAGATCAACACCC
>JAQMYF010000009.1:1389764-1399826 GCA_030014195.1 Neosilurus mollespiculum
CACATTTTTCTTTTAAATTCAGTGTTTTTTGTATTTGTTTTTGTATAATATATAATTTGCAAGCTAATGTTATCATTTACATCACTGTGATAAGCTAAGTAGGCTAGTTAATGAGGGCGGGGTTAGGCGTTGTTTGGCTAGTTATTAAACGGTTATTATGAAGGTTACTAAGGTTATTAGAAAATAAATTTTGTAGACTAAAAGTCACTGATCTGCTGTTAAGAAAGTGTGTTCACTACATGTACATACACCCACACACACACACACACACAAACACACACACCTGAAGAGTCCATGGAGGCTGCCAGCTGGCCATTCTTCTTAGCTGCTAGGTATTTGCCGTTACTGGCCTTGAGGGTGACTTTCGCTCCTTTCCACTGCAACTCAAAGAAGCAGCTGGCTGATCTATAATGAAAGAGCGCAGTGATTAGCATAATGTTTATAGAATTAATATTAAACACTGGGTGGGGCAGATACACACACTTGTATTTGAACTCTGACTGCATTTCTAGTTCCGTACTTTTCAGATGCAGTGCACTGGATCGCTCCGCTCTGAGTCAAACTCCAGTATTTCCCACTGCAGGCCCTGAAAGCACTGCGCTTCATCTCCTGGTCCACCTCCATCTGGAATACTTCCTGATCTGACTCTGCATCCTGATTGGCTGACAGATCTACGCCTGAAATCACCAACAACATTTCGGAAACAAAGTCAGAATCTGATTACTAATTTTTATTTGTGGTTTATTTCTATATGTTCTGGTCTTAACTATACGGTGACCCTTACAGTTACGTATAATATGGCTCATTAGTGTAACTCCACCCTCTTTCAATGACACTCCCCTGATATATGATGTACATTGTAGAGAGTGTTTAGCTGAGGACTAGTGAAGATTAAAGAATGATCATCAAAAAGTAATGTGTATATTTTAACATACAATGGTACTGGTGTGCAATACTATACATTCATTCATTCATGTTCTCAATCACGTAATCCTGTGAGGGTCAGAGGGAAGCTGTAGCCTATTTTAGCCAACTCTGGGTGAAGGCAGGGTACACCATGAAAAGCTTGCCAGTCCATGTAGGGCCAACACACACAACCCTTCACACCCACAGGGGTGTAAAATTTGCCTGGGGCACTTTGGAGCAGCCAGTTAGTCTAATGTGCATACCTTTGAACTGGTAGAGGAAACTGGAATACCCAGAGGAAAACCCATGCACGCACAGGGACAACATGTGAACTCAACACAGAAAAGCCCTCACTGAGCCTGGGACTTGAACTCAGGACCTTCTTGCTATGAAGGGGCAGCTGTAGCCTAATGGTTAGAGAAGCGGCTGTGGGACCAAAAGGTCACTGGTTCGATTCCGAAACCAGTAGGCAGGGGGAGTGAGATGCACCTTCCCTTTCTCCACCTTCATGGCTGAAGTGCCCTTGAGCAGGGTACCTAAACCGCAACTGCTCTCCAGGGGCTGCAATGTGTGTGGCAGCCCACTGCTCCAAGTGTGTGTGTGCTCACTGTTTACATTTGTGTGCTCACTCTGGATGGGTTAAATGCAGAAGTCAAAGTTTCCCTTGTGGAATTAATACAGTATAAAAAATAAATAAAATAAATAAATAAATAAAAAGCAGACTTGCAAGCTTCCATGCCACCAGTGTACAATACTGTGGTACAAAATACTGCTCAAAATATAGAATTCAGGAATGAATCATTAATATTATACTGCAAAATGATATAAGGAAACTCGATACTAAAGACACTAAATAAATAAAAGATAAATACAAACAATGAAAACAATAAACCAGTTTATCACGTCTGCTTTTTTTTTATCTGAATGTAGCAAAATATTAGGGAAAATCTTTTCATAACACCAGCTAAAGACTATTTGTGGTTCTGAATGTTTAACCCATTCATACATTTTTAAAATCCAGATTCTTTTGATTTTTTTTATGAATTAAAATTGCAGTCATTTCATTTTTAACCTGTTTTTTATTTTCTTCTTCTGCTTTATTTGAGACTCTATGGAGAGGGTGTAAAGATATTTCCCAGAAACACTGAGAAAAAAACAGAAATCAGAATGATTAGGAATGGAGAGAGAGAGAGAGAGAGAGAGATGATTTGTGAAAGTTAAGAACTTCATGGTGAATGAATAAAACCGCACCCTGGCGCGTGGACACGTTCCTGTCGTTGCTGGCGGTGAGCACGACCTGTCCGCGGCTTCTCTCCAGCACGAACACCTCGTCTTTACCCACACGGACGCTTTTCCCCGCCTTGACTGCACCACTCGGCCCGGAAGGCGCCAGGTATCTCCCTGCGGTGTCCCGGAACGCCACTGTGCCTGAGCGGAATTCCAGCGTGAATCCGGTGTCTTCCCGTGGCTCAGGAACCAGGGCGCCGGTGCTCGCGAGGAAACGGCCGCCGGCGGTCTGCAAGTGATAACGGCGCTCTCGGTATACCAAGGTGAGCACGGAGCCCACGCCCCACGGTGCATCTCGGTCTGCCGCGAGCTCGCTGCTGCGCCCGGGGTGCACGTGCAGATAGCGCTTGCGCGCCACGCTGTACAGGTTGACCTGCGGGTGTGTAGCGAGGTGCACGCACCACTTCTTCTCGCCGGTCGAGGAGCACAGCACGCGATCCTCGGCGCCTCCCAGGTATCGGCCGTGCGCCTCGGAGCGCAGAGACCAGCTGCCGTCCGCGTGCGCCACCACGCAGAAGCGGCAGTCCTGGGAGGGTCGCTCGCACTCAGCCGTCACGTTGCCGTCCTTGTCGGCGGACAGGTAGCGACCCAGGTGACTGCGCAGGAGGACCGTGCTGGACTCTCCCTCCTGCTCCGCGTGCTCCAGAGTCCATACCTGCTTCTTACGCATGGATGTGGCGCACGCGTTCACTTTGAAGCCGAACGCCTCCGCGGTTAAATACTTACCTTCTTCATTGATCAAACCGAGCTGAATCACTGTACTCTCTCCTAAACTTCCAGATGCCATTTTCCTTTACAGATTTTGCGATTTGTATTTTTTTCTGGGGGTCCGGGAGGGTGTGACCGTTAGCTTTGCACACACACGCGTGTCCGTGTATTGGTGCCCGTGCGTGTGTGTGAGTGAGAGAGAGTGTATGTGAGTGTGTGACTGTGCGTGTGTGTGTGTGTGTGTGTGTGTGTGAGAGCGAGAGAGAGAGAGAGAGAGAGAGATGGTTTACCAGCTCTCCCCCATCCTCTTATTTCTACGGCTCAGAATAAAGCAGCTACCGGGAGCGCAGCAGCACCTGGCTGGCACGCGCATCAATGCAGCGTCACCGTTATCCTCTGACGTAATCAGTTGCCGGGACAAGTGTAGAATGTAATATAAAAACAAATGTGATGATTTTTCGGATCTGAAAGCACTGGTGGTTATTTTCCTGTAACCGCATGTCCCCAAGAGGGTGTTTCATTCCTCTTATCATTAGGATCAGATACCATTAAATATAAAGCAAAGACGATGTGCTGGTATAAACAGTTAAAACCCACCTTAAATTATTGATCTCAGAGACACTGTCTAACACACACACACACACACACACACATCAGTAACAGGTAGATCAGGATTCATTTATTAAGCAGTCTAGAACTGGGACAGAGTCAAAAAAAGCTTTGTGTCTCTGGAGACAGGACTAAAATGAAAAGTTCTCACAGTGGCCTACTAAATTCTCAGATTTCACATCCACACACCATAAGAGCCTGAGGTGATGAGGGAAGGAGAATGCCTTGCCTTTTTTCTTTTTACTTCACTCTTTCCCTTTCAGCCATTTTAAGAGCTATTTATTGGCTCAAGGCAAGTTGGTGTAACTGTAAACTTTACAGCAGGATGTGTTCAAATTATTTAAATCGGTAAAATATATATATATATAGAGAGAGAGAGAGAGAGAGAGAGAGAGAGCTAGATGGATCACATGCTTTAGTATATCTGAATAAATATATAAATCGTGAGTGTTTCGCA
Source organism: Neosilurus mollespiculum (assembly GCA_030014195.1). Classification (NCBI taxonomy): domain Eukaryota; kingdom Metazoa; phylum Chordata; class Actinopteri; order Siluriformes; family Plotosidae; genus Neosilurus; species Neosilurus mollespiculum. The sequence goes on from JAQMYF010000009.1 coordinate 1,393,732, forward strand.
GCACAGTGCCACAGTGGTTAGTACATTCACCTCACAGCAAGAAGGTCCTCAGTTTGAATCCCAGGCTCGGGCATTTTAGTGTGAAGTTTGCATGTTCTCCCTGTGATTGTGTTCAGTGGTCTGGCCACTTTGCTCAGTGTTGGCCAAGATAGGCTCCAAGCTCACTGTGATCCTAAGGATTAAGTGGTTAAACAAACGAGTGATTGAGTGAGTGAGTGTTTTGGGGGTTAACCAGTTAATTAGCATGGTTTTAGATTTGTAAGCTATTAGTTAGCATGGTGCCGATTTAAATTTTTTTTTTTTTTAAATTTCAGATACTCCCGTTAAATCACTGTAACAGAGTAAAAGAAAATCTTTTAAAAACATGTAAATGTGGGAGACTGTTAGCTGGCTGACTGAGCGGGACTAGCATATCCGGATCTTTTGGATTTAACTTTTTCATAGTTTTTTGTTGTTGTATTTACCTGTGTTATTACATATTTAGAGGACCCATTTCCTGAACTGCTTAATCCTATTAGAGTCGCGGGGAGGCTGGATCCTATCTTAACCTAAACTGTGCTACAGCTCTCCAGACCATCGCCGGGCCAACACACATAACCATTCACTCTCACATCCACACGGGGCAATTTGGAACAGCTAATTAAACTAATGTGCATGTATTTGAAGTGTGGGAGGAAACTGGAATACCCCGAGGAAACCCATGCAAGCACAGGGAGAACATGCAAACTCCACACAGGAACGCCTTCACCAGAGCCTGGGACTCAAACCCAGGACCTTTGTGCTGTGAGGTAGACGTGCTAACTATTACGCCACTGTGCCTCCCGCTTAGAGTAAATGCTGAACGATTATGTTGAAACATGTCTAAACTATCATGAGTTAGCTAGATATCGAACAAGCCTGTCAAGCAAGTGAAACACCAACTGCATCTGGTGAAGTTAGCTAGTAAGTCCACTGATTAGTTCTGATAACACTGGTGTTGTTCACCTGGATAGTTGACATCACTGTTAATTGGTGAATTCTTGAATCTGATTGGTTAGAAGAAAATGAATTGTTTCCTCTAAGTCACAGGTGTCAAACTTAAGGCCCGTGGGCCAAATCCGGCCTGCCAACTCATTTTATGTGGCCTGCAAGAGCTTTTAAAGAATATGATTATCATACATTATTTGCATCGACCATTACCATGAAACATAATTCATCATCCTTCCACTAGGTGGCAGCAGCCTATTTCAAATAAACAGCTTGTCATTCACGACTCAAGAAAGATTGCATGTTGAAAGTGAAAAAAGGAAAAGAGAACAAATACCTAAATTAATCATTCTGCCATGCAGATTTTTTTTCATGCCCTTTTAGAAATGATGTTGAGGCCAGCTTCTTTCTTCTTCGTAGTGATATTTATAGTAGAAGGGCAAAATTGCAAAGTTTACTTTAACATTACTGTAACTGATTTGTACTTTATTTTTCTGACCTTAAACCTTTTCTCCCTATAGTTTAACACTAATATCTGTTTTTTTCCCAACTCCTCACTTTTTAAAAACAGACTGTTATACTTATTTATTTGATATTTCAGAGGAATTTTTCTTTTTTTTTCCATTACTTTTTGTCTCCTCAGGGCGGAGCTAAATCTAAATACTGTATTCACAATTAATGGATTATTATAAATATCTATTTCATACAAATATTGTATCTTTCCTGTGAGTGAAGAATGTGTGTTCTTTTACCACGTCTGATTTACAGTAATACACTAATTAGTAAGTTAGACCATCTTTAACCGATCCCTCCATGTCACGTCAATAGAAACAATAAAGGTTTGTAAATACATAAGTAGGAATAGTTTGGACTGACATAACCAAACCATCTTCTTTTCACTAGCTCATTTGCTAATTGCTTACTCCTATTAGGGTCACGGGGAGGCTGGAGCCCATCTCAGCCTACACTATAATGAAGGCGGGGTACAGCCTGAACACCTCACCAAACCATCACAACACAACTATTCACACTCTCACACCTAGGGGTAATTTGGAACAGCCGATTATCCTAATGTGCATGTTTTTAGACTGTGGGAGGAAACTGGAGTACGCAGAGGAAACCCTCACAAGCATGGGGAGAACATGCAAACTCCACACAGAAGTGCCAGAGGCCAGGACTTGAACCAATGACCTTGTTGCTGTGAGGTGGATGTGCTAAACACTACACCACTGTGCTGCTGCCTTCTTTTCATCAGACATATTTATCTTTTGATTCATATTCTGTTTTAAAAAACTGTTCTATCCTTATAGGCAGTTTTTGGATAGGCTATGCATTATTAAAAAAACTCTCTCTCTCTCTCTCTCTCTCTCTCTCTCTCTCTCTCTCTCTCTCTCTCGTGTGTGCGTGTGTGTGTATGCGTGTGTGTGTGAGTCGCTGTGATGTTCACATTCTTTAAAAGGCAGTAATCCTTCCTCTTTGCCTTATTTAGCCAGAAAATCTTCACAAGGAGCACTCCTATTGGCTGGGATGTTGGTGATTGATCACACTGGACCCACCCTAAAACCCAGGCCAAGTATCAGGAACTTTGCAGTACCTGCCTGAGGTGAAGTGGCATCACCTTCTTCAATCCTAAATGGTCCTTTTCTCATCTTCTGTCAGTGGCCTGCTGTTGCCTTATAAGGCATTATAGCTATTCATTAATCCCAGTAAACAGAGACTATATAGTTAAACAGAGAATATAGAGTTAAATAGAGAATATAGAGTTAAACAGAGCAGATAGAGTTAAATAGAGAATATAGAGTTAAATATGGAATATAGAGTTAAAACAGAGAATATATAGTTAAATATGGAATATATAGTAAAACAGAATATAGAGTTAAACAGAGAACATAAAGGTAAATAGAGAATATAGCATTAAATATGGAATATACAGTGAAACAGAGAAGATATTTATGTATAAAATTATAAATATACAGGATGTATCAGCACGTGTGTGTGTATATTATAAACATAATTATATAACTGGGTGTACATGGTGTATACTATATACTATACATAGAAAAATAATTCTAATAAAACAGTATTTTAGATGAATTCCACATGAAATACTGTATTGGGACTAAATTTCACAAACTCCAAAGATCCAAAGATGCATATTAAGCTACTTAACTGTTCCAAATTGCCCCGTGTGGATGTGAGAGTGAATAGTTGTTCAGGTTGGCCCTGCAATGGTCTGGCGAGCTGTTCAGGGTGTTCCCTTCGCTCGCCCAGTGTTGTCTAAGGTAGGTTCCAGCCTCCTTGCGATTTATCAAGTTTTGGTCTCAGTTCCATTATAGCCGCTATAAACAGTTTTCCCCCAACAACCTTTTCTTTTATTCTCTTACTCCTGGAGTCAATAAAAAGTTTAAAAAGTGTCTCACAGAAAACACAAACTCTTCTGTCCTCTGTCACTAAAGAACATGGACGTTTAATAACACCATCATTCTCATATACGGTAATTGTTATACTACATACAATATCAATACAGATCAGTGTAGGTCACTGTCCATGCTGTGACCATGTCCCTCACACAGAGACACAGGTCTCCTGTGTGAGTTTAATGGACTGTGTCGATTCACTTGGAGAAGTAACTTTACATATTTCACTTCCAGTTCGAGTCGAAGCAATGGTCTGTCAAAGCAATACTTGTAGGTCCATCTCTTCACCTCATACTTGTGACTCTCACTTCCTACATTTCAAAGCAAATAAAAAAAAATTCAACTTCTCCTTTTCTATTTCCCTAAAACAATCATTATGAGTTAAATGTAAATATAATTATAAGTCAAACATTACATTATATATTAACAATGATGAAGCTAATGTAGCTTTAGACAGCCTCTCAATTTCAGTCAAGAATGATGTGTGCTCTCTCTGCTTTCTATCAACACGCACATCTGTATTTATTACAACAGCTAAGTAATTAGCATACAGCTAGCTTCTATGATTAAGGGATTTATAATATGCAGGGTTGCCATATCTGAGAAAAATTTGCACTAGACTCGCAGTAGGCAGATGAAGTCACGTTTGGTGCAAATAAAAAATTAAAAATAAAAAAACTTACTCTCATCACTCATTCATTTGCTAAACTGCTTAGTCCTCACTATTAGGGTGGTGGGAAGGCTGGAGCCTATCTCAGCTGACACTGGGTGAAGGCGGGGTACACCCTAAATAGCTCGCCAGACCATCGCAGGGCAACACACACATAACCATTCACACTCACACTCACACCTAGGGTTGATTTTGAACAGCCAGTTATACTGATGTGCATGTCTTTGGACTGTGGGAGGAAACTGTAGCACCAGGAGGAAACCCATGCAAGCACAGGAAGAACATACAAACTCTACACTGAAATACCCCGTGCCCAGAACTCAAACCCAGGGCCTTCTTGCTGTGTGGCGTACGTGTTAACCACTACACCACCATGCCGCCCCCATTTTATTCTTAAACAAAGAAAAATTTCTTACCACCAAATCATGTCATGTCATGTCATGTCATTTTCTGAACCGCTTAATCCTAATTAGGGTCGCGGGGACCACCAAATCATTTCATTTTAAAGTTTGCTTTTATGGATTAAGTCTGGCATAGAGTGCTGACCATCTCTGTTTTGTTTTCTGTGGTTATGCACCTACTGTTGGTATATGAGCTGATATGCTAGTAGTAGGTTAGCCAATCAGAACTTTTTTTGTTCATATTCAGTGGGTATGGACATAATAATGACATTTATTCCCTTTTTCTTCTCATAGTCTTTAGAGTATACAGCACTTCATGGTGGAATTATCATCTGATTATCATGGCTGCCATCAGCTCACCACAGACTATATAATAACTTGATTTTAAACATGTTGGATGTAATCTGTGTGGGTGGGTGGGGGGGGTAGAGAGAGAGATAGCAAGATAGATAGATAGATAGATAGATAGATAGATAGATAGATAGATAGATAGATAGATAGATAGATAGATAGAGTGTCAGTGAGAGAGATAGAGAGAGTGAGAGCGCAAGAGAGAGAAAAAGTGACAAAGAGAGAGAAAGAGAGTGATAGAGAGAGAGCGAAGAGAGAGAGAGAGAGAAAGAGAGAGAGAGAGAGAGAGAGAGAGAGAGAGAGAGAGAGAAAGTGATGATAAGCCCATGAGCTCGGTTGGGGAGTTCACCTTTATAGTCAACCAAAATGAAAAGACAAAACACATCAGAAATTCACTAGTGAATGTAAAACTTTAGAACTGCAGAAAAGTAACTCTGGTAACCCTGATCACACTGTTGAATAATGAAAGGTTAGGAATTAAGATGTTAATTATTCAGTTTATTTTTCTTGTACTTTCGTAAATATATACACTTTAGAATGTTTATTTAGGGGAATACAGGCATTTATTCCTCAGGTACAGAATTTCTGTACGTATACTAATTCTGCTGCACAAAACAAAGATTTATTTGTGTGTGTGTGCGTGTGTGTGTGTGTGTGTGTGTGTGTGTGTGTGTGTGTGTGTGTGTGTGTGTGTGTGTGTGTGTTTCGGAAGTGTGCATGTGGAGGCACAGTATGTAAAGGTCAGTCCACTATTGTAGTGTGACGTTAAAGGTTAAAGGTTAAGGTGTGTGTGTGTGTGTGTTTGTAAGAAGTGTTCACAGAATGCTGTGTATTCATGTATTTAAACTTATTTTTGGGGCGGAAGCTCAATTTCCTCTTTCGCTTCAAGACAGAGGAGCTTCCTGGTTCAGATTTGCTTCATGACTTTTTTCTGCCTCACCCTGTTTGAAAAAAAAAATCCTTAAATGGTCATCAGTGCTTCAGATATCACCATAATATGCATATACAGTGTGCTGGTACCAGCCTACTTCACCCCCCCAATAAACACACACACACACACACACACATTGAATGACATTACCACAAAACCCTGGGACTGCACCACATACATGTCATGTCAGTGGCACAGCCGTGTTCGCTCCAACAACATTCATCCAAACACAAGATTTGGCTTACTTCATGACTTCCTGACTTAGTAACTTCCTTAGTTATCCCACCTTGCCTTCTGTTCAGCTTATTATTAACACAAACACACACATAAACATATAAACATATATATATATATATATA
>JAQMYF010000009.1:1479545-1492163 GCA_030014195.1 Neosilurus mollespiculum
GGGACTTGTGGTTTGTCCCCATAAGGAAGCCAATTCCCCATAATGTGACTGTGTAAACAGATTTATGTCCCCACACTATGATGAATAGCTAGACCACACTTACACACTCACTGTATAAAGTATATGGACCTACACTTAGGTTGGTTGGGTCCTTGTGTGTGTGTGTGTGTACCCAGGAACTGTGATCTGGCCTGATGTGGGCTGAGACTCTGGACTGTGTGTGTGTGTTGTGTAAGCAGGTGCATCCACTGCTGAGGTCCCTGTCTGCTAAACACCTGGGCTGGAATATACTCCACCAGCTCATGTCTACACACACACACACACGAAACAAATGTGCAGTTAGAGAATGCTTAAGTAATGATGATTCTCTAACACATTAATCATTAATAAACCTACATGGTGGGAGCAGTAATGACGTCCTTCACTCGGTGCTGCAGCGCGGCTAGTTTAGCGATCTGATGGAACTGCGGCTCGCTGACTTTATCTGGGGGGAGGACGGTCAGTAAACCCTTCAGATAGTCTGGGAGAACCTGTACACACACACACACACACACACACACACACACACACATACACGGGGGTTACTACAGGAAACAACAATTTGAATCAAACATGAAAGCTAGACTATTTATAAAGCTTTTCATCAGCGGGAAAGAATTAGCAAGTGGAGTGTAAAACGTTATCGCTGATACGTCCACAAGAATATCCAAATAACTAACTGGGTGTTACGTTACACTACAAAAATTACAGCAAATAAAATATCTTAAATATTGGTGAATTAAACAACGCTGCTGAAATACGGCGACAGACTGAAACATCCAAAAATATCAAAACATTTAAAAAAGCTTTTAATTTAAATGTAAGAGTTATTATAATTTCAAAAGTTTTATTTTGTTTAGTCTTTCAGGTTTTTGTTTGTTATTTAAAATTTCAGTTTACTCTTAGTTAGCTTAACAAGTATGATTATGTTGATGAATCAACTGGTTTTAGTTTAGCTTCTAGATAGTTTTACTCACTCAATCATTTGCCGAACTGCTTAATTCTATTAGGGTCGTGGAGAGGCTGGTGCCTATCTCAGCCAACACTGGGTGAAGGCAGGGTACACCCTGAACAGCTCACCAGACCATCACAGGGTCAACACACACACACAACTTTTTACACTCACACCTAGGGGCAGTTTGGGACGGCTACTTAGCATAATGTGCATGTCTTTTTACTGTGGGAGGAAACCAGAGCTTCTAAAGGAAACCTACGTAAGCACAGGAAGAACATGCAAACTCTACATGGAAACGCACTCACGGAAACCCAGGACTAAACCCGACACCACTGGGCTGCCCCAGTTAGTTTTAGTTTTATTTTAATGCACAGTACTGGCCCCTACTGGAAAGTGTCTGTTAGTGTCTCATCTTTGTCTTCATAGTGATTTAGTGACCAGAGTGCAAATCAAGAAAAAAAGAATATAAATAATAAAAATAAAAAAAAAACCAAGCTGATTTTTCCTGCAATTCTTTTTTTCTTTTTTGTATTTTTAATTTCAGTTAATAAACTTTTTCACTGCTAGTTTTAGTTTACATGCACTATATTAACCCCACTATGTATACTACTAGGTGAACACTTTCTTACTTTTCTTTAAATTCTTTGAAAATATTTCCTAAACAATGAATATTATGAAAACTCCCCCTCCCTTGCCCCTAGTGGTCACAAAGCTTCATACTTGGTTGTAGTGAATGGTGACACTGAGCTCGTTGTCGAACTTGAGCGCCTGAGCCCAGATCACGCGTCTGAACCAGAAGCTGTAGTTGCTGTCGATCATCTCGGCCTCTGTGCTCACGTCTAAGATATATTCCCGTTTATTCAGCGGCCTCACCTTCTGACCTGTAAGATGTAGTATAAAACAATCCAACTTTCTGTTCTCATTTCTGTTATAGCAGCTATAAACAGTCCTTCCTGCACCAGGCTCTCTTCATTCTTTCACAAAACATCATTATCATGATCATCATCATACCTCTGTTTGTAACGATGAAAATGGTATACTCTCTAATGGCCTCCAGCCTTTGCAAAGCCAACTCGTAACACAACTCCTCGATGACATCTAAAGCCACCTACAAATACACACAAAGCTAATTTATCTTAAATGTTAACTTACACGAAAAACTGCTAGGAAGGAGCATAGAGATAAGAGAAAGGGTCCGTACGGTGCAGGTTTTAATCTTGAGATGTCGCTCGATTCCTCCCGGAAATAGGAAGAGCTGCCTTTTTGAACTCCGTCCAGCCTGAAGAAGCGTCCATATATAAAAATAATAATTTTACAGTACATTTTGAGTATATTCAGCTATTAAAACTGCTAACGTTGTTTTTAGCATGCTAGTATGTTAGTATTACATTAATATATTATGTAATATACTGATATTCTGACATCCCCACGGATATACTCACACAATTAGAAATACACATAGAATACACATTTCCTCCAGGATCAATAAAGTATTCTGATACTGATTCTGATATACCACAATTTGTTCAAACCAGTGAATGTCGTGTTTGTGTGTCCTGACCACGATAGCTTTGAGTTCCATGCTGCTGGGATACACGCTCCGCCCACCACACTGCAAAGTCTTCATCAGGTTCTGCTCACATGCTTTAGCAACTCCTGGCAATAAATTACCAAGAACACATGAAGGATTGCTGCTGAAATCAAACACTAGTTTTAAAGTTTACATAAAACCCTTCCTTGATTGAAGCCACACCCTAAAACATGCACGTGTGTGCTAGCATGCTAGTATGACAACTGCGTTAACATTACGATACAACATTTGTTTGTACGTACCTTGGAACTGTGATCCCGGGCTTGTACATGCATCCTGTAAGAATTTAAGCAGGTAGGAACGCAGGACGTCCGAACACGGCGAATACGCTGTGAGAATGTAGAGAAGACGCCAACCTCTCTGACAGCTCTCTCTGCACAAGACATATGATGCCGTTGCATACTAATGCAGTTAACTAATTAATAAAATATCAATATTTTACCTGAGTAACGTTACATTTCTAAAATCGCTTTACTCTTTGTGTGATTTTGTGACTCACGGTTTAGGGCTGGTGTTGGCAGTGATCTGTTTGAGCACCTGACAGTACGCTTCATCTCTCATCAGCCCGTACTCGCCAATCAACTGTAAAATGTGTACAATGATCAACGCCAACAATCCACTTATCAAACACCAGTTATACTCTTTATATTTTGGAAGGAAATAGAGCCAATGAGATACTGAGAAGAAGCTTTACCTTAAAAAAGGTGCAGAGAACAAAATGTTCAGACTGGCCTCGAAGTGGATGATCACCCATAAACTTCATTATAGCTGAATACACACACACACACACACACACACACACACACACACATATACATAAACACACACAAACACACAAATAATATCAATAAAAGTTTTAGCTTAGCCATGTCATGGTTCTATATTGTATTGAGCTGGTTTTGCAAGTGGTGCTTGAAAGTTTGTGAACGAAGAATTTTATACATTTTTGCATAAATATGACAAGTCCTAAAAAGTCCTAAGATAAAGAGAACCCAGTTAAATAAATGAGAAAAAATATATATTTTTAAAAGTTTGTGAACCTTTGATTTGCAGTGGTGGCATGGTGGTAGTGTGCTGGATTACTGATCCAAGGTCGGGGTTCAAGCCCCACTGTCAACATGTTGTCACTGTTGTGACAGGGTTATCAAAGGCCGGCCATGTCTCTCACTGTCTAGGGTGAGAGAAGTGTAAAAGAACCATTGCTGGTTTGCATAAAGAGTAGGCTGCAAAATTCCTGCCCTGTGATGGCCTGGCAAGCTCTCCAGGGTGTACTCTTCCCTCGCCCAGAGTCGGCTGAGATGGGCGCCAGCCTCCCTGTGACCCTAATTAAGATTAAGCGGCTCAAAAAAATGATTTAATGAATGATTTCGGTATCTTTTCCCTCAATATATAAATGAACAAATACCATCTCGTTTATTTAACTGGATTCTCTCTAATCTTTTATCTATTCTATCTACTTTTAGGACTTGTGTGAAAATGTGATTATGTTTTATGTGATATTCATACAGAAATGTATAAAATCCTTAAGGGTTCACAAACTTTTTAGCACCACTGTATAAAACAAGCTCCAAGCAGAAACCATGAAATGGCTAAGCTAAAAGGTCTGCTCATTTTAGATGCTGCTCCTCAAATAGAGGAATCTTTAAGGAATAACAACCAAGATCTGGGTCGTAAATAAAAGATCATGACTTGCAGGAACTAATTTCTCACCCAGGAATGTTTCCGAGGCGACTCGGTTCATGTTTGGCTCGCTGAACTCGATCAGTGACTCCTGGATGGGGTTCTAAAGACAGGACATCAACGAGACAGTGCTTTAACACTGATTTTAGCAAAGGCTAGTCATGTAACCAAATAATCAAGAGCAACTTGCATGACCTTAACCCCACACAACATGTCTGGAAATCTTATCCTGTCTAAATAGTAAGAGTGTTATTTAGGGCATATAGGCAGGGTACAGAGTAGAAAGTATGTAATATATAGATTTATACAAAAGGGGAAACCATGAAATCTATATGGCAATATTATTTGTTTACGCATTTGTTCTGTTTTCCTTTATTTACTTTCCTTTTCTAACAATGCTTGATGTTGATAAGCTAGCTCGCAATCTTTCCTGAGTCATGAATGGCTTGCTGTTTACTTGAAATATGCTGCTGCCACCTAGTGGATGGACGATGAATTACATGTCACGGTAATAGTTGAAGCAAATAATGTTTGGTAATCATATACAGTGGAATCTCGGTTTTCAGACTTAATTGGTTCAGTACAATTTTAAATAGGAAAGAAACCAGACACCAACACTATTTTCATACTTTCCGATAATTTCTTTCCTTACCTCTATCATTTGTTCTCACTACTTTCCTTTTTGCCTTTACACTTTCAGTAGATTTCCCAGATCCCATAGTGGCTTTTATAGAAAAAATATAAAAGAAATAATACACAACACAAGAAATATCAACAAAAATCTGAGAAGAGTTTAGAGTGGGCGTTCCATGAGCAAGCACTGTGTGATGAGACTAACACACGCTGCAGGCTGTTGCTAAACGGACTGTTCGACAACCGAGCATTTGTGCTGCGACCGAGTGCAATTATGGCTATAAAATTTTGTTAGTGAATCGATTGAGGGAGTCATTCGAACACCGAGGTTCCACTGTACTTTAAAAGCTCTCACGGGCCACATCACTGGAGTTGGCCCACGGGCCTTAAGTTTGACACCAGTCCCCTAGAGTGTAAACACTGGCCTCTAGGTCACTTTATCAGACATATAACAAAATATAACAAAATCTGCAGTTGGTATTGGTTAAGAAAATGCAACTGGCAATCTTTACTTCTGTTCTTTCTTTTTCACCCTAATTAAAGAAAATTAGTTAGTAGACCTGTCTCTAAGTGCATAAGAACTATACATTGAAGAAGGAACTGTCCACATGGTTTTAAATGAAGAGAGGTGTAATTACAGATCAGAATGACCATCTCATTACATTTATTAAGAGTTGGGGTTAGGAGGGTCATAGATGGGTATCCCCAAGCAGGGTTTAGAGATTTATCTTTAAAACTGTTATACATCATGATTCTGATCACAGATTCTAATTCTACACACAAAACTACATATATACACCAATTTCTATTTTACATAGCATACGTATTGGTAACGAAAAGCACTTTTAAAAAAGAAGATGGAGCTTGTCAACCTCCATTCAGCAATTTCAAGATGGCCGCCACTGGAAATGGCATGAAAACTGACCCCCAGAATAGTTCTATTTTTGCTCTCACATATGCAACATATAAAAGAATTCAGCCATATATGTGGAGAAGTATCAGAGAATTCTTCTGCCATTGACTCATTTGTAATGGAATGAGATGAGACACACTTTACCTTAGTGAATTTGATCATCTCTGCCAGGTCTTTACCCCCTTTATCCTTCTTGGATTTCTCACTAGCAACGTGGAAAAGATAAACGACTACATTGCATCCTCTTTTTAAAAAAAAAAAAAAGCATGTGTATTTGTGTGGATTGTTGTCCGAACCTGCTGCCCCACTGCCTAAAGTATTTCCGGGCAAATTCCAGCATGGTGTGTTGACTGTCGAAGAAAACGCTGCTGCTGGTTTCAGGATTGGTGAAATTACCGAAATCACCAAAATGATCCTAAAGGATGATATGAACCATATCACAATTCAGTGGCAATTGCTATGTTTACTGGGATGCAGTTGGAGGCTTAATAAGTAAAGTCTGTTGGGCTTTTTACGCCTGAGCCTAACTGGCTCATCAGAGCTGGAGCTTATCCCGGTTTCTGTAACGTGAAACAACTAGGAGTTAAACTCCTCCTGGAGGGGATGCTAGTCCATTGCAGATTATTTTCTGAGTATTTTTTTTACTGCTACGCATTTATACTGCTGGGTGGACAGAGGCACACTTATGGTTAAGACCTTGAAGTTGAAAAGAGTAGTCGGTTAATACATTCACAAGTTGCTTCTGTGTCCTTTTTATTCTGGAAACCACTTAAACATTATACTTACAAACAATAAAATGAATCCTATTAGGGTGGTGGGGAGGCTGGAGCCTATCTCAGCCGACACTGGCTGAAAGCATGGTACACCCTGAACAGCTTGCCAGACCATCACAGGGACAACACACACTACCATTCACTGTTCACATTCACACACAGAAACACCCTTGCCAAGCCCGGAACTCAAACCGGTCTTGATACGAGAAGGCTGTGTTAACCACTACACCACTACACTACATCATTGCAGCATGATGATAAACAATTATCTTAAACACGTTCCTCGCCAGCATTTTAAAAAAGTAACCAACCAGCACCAGCATTAACTAAACTAAAGTTCTCCAGAAACTTTATTCTTAGAGATATGATAACAAAGAACACACGGCCATTAGCTCCATCTACTATGACTGCTAGAAAAATCATGCCAAATGTGTTAACTGCCATGAATTATGATTGGATGGATGACAGTTTGGTCAAAATTGTGGTCAAGAACTTTTACAGGAACTGTACACTTTACCACTGTTGAAGAACAATGGGAGAAGTACAGCCTGCTACAGTGTATCCATTCAAAGACCATGTCACAGGACTATACAAGTGTTCACCACAAGATTTAAAAAACACTTGGCTTGTCAATCCAAGGCATGCTAAAGAATCTGAGCTGAAACTGAAACTGGACCCTGTATCTCTGATTCGAACCAGAACCCAAGAACGACATCATCCTCAGTCCCATCATCTTCATCACTTGGATTTTCCCATTGTATCAAAAGCCAAAACTCACTGGTTCTAAAGGAAGGCTCTATCACAGAACCACATGTAGTTACGTGTGTAACCCTGCCTCTTGCCTGCAGTCAGTAGGAATTGGCTCCCTCTTTCCCGGTGACCTTGATGGATAAGTGGCATAGATGATAGATGTGTGTGTACTACGGTTTTCTCCCACAGTCCAAAGACATTCATGTCAGGCTAATTGGCTGTTCTAAATTGCCCCAAGCTGTGAATGTGAATGTGAATAGTTGTGTGGTGGCCCTGTGATGACTGTTCAGGGTGTACCTTGCATTGGCCTAGATTTGGTGGAGATATGCTCCAGCCTCCCTGCGACCCTATTAGGATAAAGTGGATTGGTAAATATAATGAACAAATGAAATATAAGGTGAACAAAGAGATAATACTACAATATCATTGTATAGTAATACTGTATATTACCATCACCTGACTCTTTCTGGTTCTCATCTCTCCTTGCTTGTCCAAAGGCAGATTTAGAAAATCCGGTGCTGAGGCTAAAACGATGCAGTCTGCAGGAAAGGCACCGCTACGACTCATCATAGGCTCAAATCTCCACCCTGTAGTAAAACGTCTACAGTAAGTACGTTAAGCATTACACATGTTCTGATAATATGTGTATTAACACTGCAAATTAATTAATCACTGTAAAAATCCTGCATCTGATTTACTCCTGTTTCCTAGCTCCATTGTACGACTAGTTAGCGAGATAAGCTACTAGCTAAATTCACTCAACAGACACGCTACATCCTTCCAGGCTTCATTTTTCCTCCTAAACCTCTCTATAGACATTTAATCAGAGTTCATATGATGTATACGACAGGCTACGATGAAATTTAGACAATGTTCAGTCGTCTTACCGAAGTCTGTTGTGTCTCTGTTTACCTCCTCCAGGTAGACGACCTTCTTCTTTAGCACACATCCGTACACCTGGCCTAAAGGAGCCGAACATACAGTACGCTGTAAAAACAGATGCTCTAAATGTTATGAGTTTTATACTTTCAGAGTCTGACCCTCTGGAAGGCCGTCCAGAGCTTGCAAGCGGATGATGTCTCCTTTATGGAAGCTAAGCTGGCCTAGGTCTTTGGTGAGGCAGTTCCGCACAGCCACAGCATACTCCGAGTCCTACAGAGAGACAGAGATAGAAACAGAGATAGATAGTGGTGCAGTGGTTAGTCACAGCAAGAAGGTCCTGGGTTCGCTTCCCGGGCTCGGGTGTTTCTGTGCGGAGTGTGCATGTTCTCCCCGTGCTTGTGTGGGTTTCCTCAGGGTACTCCGGTTTCCTCCCACAGTTCAAAAACATGCACAGTAGGCTAATCAGCTGTTCCAAATCATCCCTAGGTGTGAGAGTGAGTGTGAATGGTTGTATGTTTGTTGGCCCTGCGATCGCCTGGTGAGCTGTTCAGGGTGTACTCTGCCCTTGCCCAAAATTGGCTGAAAGGGGCAAAAGCCTCCCTGTGACCCTAATTAGGATTAAGCAGCTTAGAAAATGAATGAATGAATGAATGAATGAATGAATATTTACATATATATTTACATTTTTGGCCCTCAACAAGCTATACAGTTACCTTGAGGTGCATTAATTTGGCCTAAGGGGTACTACAGTATATTGCCGGTCTGTATTGCTAGTACTTCCTGTAAAACCAAAGTAATTTCCTTTACACATAAATGAAAAAGTATGGAGGAAAAGAGCTGGCATATAAGAGCTTGAGTTTCAGAAGGCTTTGTAATGTGCTGAATAATAAAAGAGGAATTGAGAAGAAAAAACAAACAAACCCTGACCTCCTTCAGCTGAGAGATGAACAGATCGACCATGTGCTTGATCTGCGGTGCTTTTGCAGAGAACAGAATCAACTTCTCGTTCACCAAATTAAACTCCAGCATGTTAGGAGAAGGGACACTCACAAAGAGGATGTCGGTGTAGCTGAAAGAGTATAAGAAAGAAAGAAACTTCATTCATTCATCTCATTTGCTGAGCCACTAAATTCTACTAGGGTTGTAGAAAGGCTGGAGCCTATCTCTGCTGACTCTGGGCGAACGTGGGGTACACCCTGAACAGCTTGCCAGTCCATCGCAGGTCCAACGCACAAACAACCATTCACACTCACACCAAGGGGTAAATTATAACAGCTGATTTGCCTAATGTGCATGTCTTTGGACTGTGGGAGGAAACACACACAAACACAGGGAGAACATGCAAATTACACATAGAAACTCCCTCACCGAGCCCAGGACTTTAACCCAGGACCTTCTTGCTGTGAGGCGGACTTGCTAATCACTACACTACCATGGTGCCCAGAAGAAAACTTGAGTGTTGAGTAAAATGATTACTCTGGTAAAAATGAAGTAAGCAGCATATCTGTACTATAAGAAAGATTTTTACAAAACAGCTTCATGTTGATCCATGTTTTATGGAATAATAATAAAAAAAAACACACCAGCGTGGTACGGTAGCAAAGTGGTTAGCATGTCTGCCTCACAGCAAGGAGGTCCTGGGCTCGAGTCCCAGCTCGAGTGTTTCATTGTGGAGTTTGCATGTTCTCCCCGTGCTTGCCTCCTGGGTTTCCTCCTGGTCCTCCAGTTTTCTCCTACAGTCCAAAGACTTGAACAGTAGGCTAATTTCCGGTTCCAAATTGCCCCTAGAAGTATGAAGGTTTATGTGTGTGCTGGCCCTGCAACAGTCTGGTGAGCTGTTCAGGGTGTACCTGCCTTTGCCCAGTGTCGGCAGAGAGAGGCTCCAGCCTCCCTGTGACGATAGTAGGATTAAGCAGTTTGGTAAATTAGTGAGTGATGAGTGAAAGACAACAGCAATAAAGTGGATTTATATTTCAAAAGGGACCGAGAGAGAGAGAGAGAGAGAGAGAGAGAAATGGAGTGAAAGAACAGTTGAATCTTATAGTGTATTAAGTCAGGAAAATTCCACCATTCATATTGATAATTGTTAAAATCTGTTGAAAGAGTGAGAGAAAAGGTGTGAAAGATAGATAGATAGATAGATAGATAGAGAGAGAGAAAGAGAGAGAGAGAGAAAGACAGTACTAAAAGTTTGGGAAGGGACTATACTTTGAAAGCTCTTTAAAAACCACACTGGGTTATTTCAAACATGTACCTGTATGACCTCAGAACTCTGAAGTAATCAGGAACCCTGGCGCTGTGCACAGTTTTCAGGAGTTTGATCCCGGAGTGAGACACGGCTAACACCTGGACCCCGGTACCCACGCTGCCCTGTTACGGACACCATCAAATATCATTCTAACAATAATCACATCCATGTCTGGGGTTAGAAGTGTGAGAGAGCTGGGGAAGAAAATAATCTACATGGTCATGTAATGATGCAGAGTTTGTTTTAATATAAGAACATTAAAATCATGATACTTTCTCATCCCTTTAAAGATGTTTATAATGTTAGTATATTCAGAAAATTAAAGGAAATATTTTCCCTGTTCACCTGACAACAGCTATAAGCAGGTATAAACCTTAATTTACTCACATTTCCTCACCAACAAGATTCTCGTATCTCTCTCTCTCAGCTCTAGCATGGGCTCTAAAATGAGTTCCGACATGAGTTCTAAAATGAGTTCTAGAACGAGTTCTAACATGAGTTCCGACATGAGTTCTAAAATGAGTTCAAGTATGGGTTTTGAAATGAGTTCTAGCATGGGTTTCAGAGTGAATTTTAGTATGAGTTCTAAAGTGAGTTCTGAAATGAGTTCTAGTATGAGTTTTAAATGAGTTCTAGGATGAGTTCTGAAATAATTTCTGAAATAAGTTCTGAAATGAGTTCTAGCATGAGTTCTAGAGTGAGTTCTAAAATGACTTCTGAAATGAGTTCTAGCATGAGTTTTAGAGTGAGTTTTAAAATTTCTGAAATGAGTTCCAGAGTGAGTTCTAGTGTCTTTTTTCCAGAGCATGAAAAGATAAAGCTTCCCACCTATCTTTTTCCCCCCCAGAGCACTCTACCTTGTACTGTATGTGAGACCACTTCTAGTTATAAACCTCATAACCTTTTAGAAAGGCTGTTCTGTTGTTATGGTTGGGAAACGCTTGGCGATTTCTGTCCAATTACAATTCGGATGGTGGGGGTGCCATTTTGGGCATTGTATCATGGGTTGGAGCTGATAAGTCCATTATATCTAGGGTGGGGCTTTCAGGGCTCCCTTGCCTATTTTTGGTGGTTTCTGTTACTCCCTCGGCTATTTCTGGTGGTTTCTTTTACTCCATGTGCTCTTTCCTGCAGTGTCCATTTCTCCTTCGGTTATTTTTGGTGGTTTATGCTACCCACTTGTCTATTTCTGCTGGTTTCCGTTACTCCCTTGTCTATTTCCAGTGTTTTCCGTTACATCATCTGCTATTTCCTGCAGTGTCCATTTGTTGTGATGACCCCCGGAGACAAGAGGAATATATAAAGCGGGTTTTATTTTTCCCAAACACTGGCTCAGTGAGCCACAAAAACAGGAAACACTCAAGGTGAGTCCAAAATGCTTGAAGGAGTAGCGGTGAAACATGTGCATCTCCAACGAAGCTAGACACTAAAGTGTGTCTAGCAGGGGTTGATATGGTGGAGGCAATCAGATCCGGTAATCAGGTGCAGGTGATGACGATTGGTACTCGGGGGAGTGTGCTCGCGGTGTGTGAGAGTCAGGGAGAGAGTTTGCTATGGACGTAACACCATTACTCCTTTGGTTATTTTTGGTGGTTTCTGTTACTGCCTTGGCTATTTCCGGTGGTTTACATTACTCCCTTTTCTATTTCTCCCTTGTCGATTTTCGTTACTCCCTCGGCTATGTCCTGCAGTGTCCATTACTCCCTCGTTATTTCTGGTGACTTCTGTTGCTCCCTCAGCTATTTCTGGTGGTTGATTGCTTCCTCTGCTCTTTCCATCAGTTTCCTTGAATGGCTGGAGTATTGCTTCCTGGAATCTCTCTTGTTTATGAATTAGTAAATTACCTTAGCATTAGGCTAACACAAAGAATATAATTCCTTTTCATCTTAAAATGTTTATTTTTATGCCAAACGTCTACATTCGGACAGAGGAAGCCAAAAGAATGTGTTATTATAATACACTACTTTTTGGTTCGGTTGGATACAAAAACTGAGTGTTCGCAACTGAGTGTAAAGCAACGAGGATGAATGAAATCAGCACCTCCAAGTCCGAGACCATGGTTCTCAGTCGAAAAAGGGTGGAATGCACCCTCCGGGTTGGGAATGAGGTCTTGCCCCAAGTGGAGGAGTTTAAGTATCTCGGGGTCTTGTTCAC
>JAQMYF010000009.1:1537756-1555567 GCA_030014195.1 Neosilurus mollespiculum
TTTAGCTCTACTTCGACGTATCGAGCACTGTTCTATGGAAAATCGACTCAGGATTTTATATATATATATATATATATGGTGTACACTTGGTGAATATCAGTGGTAGACTTAGGGATTAATCACCAATATCCACCTCACCTTCAGCAGATAATTGTTATATAAGTGGGTACACATATACCTTTGTGTGTTTATGAGTATACCTGGCATCCACAGAACTCTCTACAGTCAGAGGAGTGTATATTTTCTCTTTCATTGCTTCCTGTTAAAAAACAAAACAAAGAAAAAACTGCTAGGAAAGTAAGCTACTAGCCAACATAATTCTTCTGTTGTAATTGATAGTGAAGTATAATTAGGAATTAGAACAAGAGCCTTAAGAAACAAGGGACACACACACACTCACACACACACACACACACTGCAGGTGTAATTGATATGTTGTTAGGTGATAGTTGATTTCAACCTGATAGAGGTGTAAACTCAAACCCGTGGCCCAGTGGATTACGCCGTTACTTATTCAAAGAGCAAGATGCTCAGCATGATACCTGCATAAACATACACACAGGGGCTAATACAGGGATCACAGAACATTCTGAGGCCTGAGGAGAAAGTGCAAATGTGTAGAATTACTGTACTGCCAACCGCTAAACACATGCTACTGTAAACCAGCTGTGCAGCATCCACACGCTAGACTTTGCTAGGATTATAACAAATAACCAAGTTTAACCGAGCTAATCAGTTAAAAGCACGGGATCCGATTACTCTCAGGCTGTTCATTATGACATGATCTCACGTGTGTTTAGGTTTCTTTGGGGTGATGCTGGATAAATTTGGAGATTTGACATTAATGCTAATTCGAATAATGTGGCGTGACGCTTTCGTAAATAGGTTTTCGTAAATTTATTGATGAGAGAATTTATGCAAGAAAGAAATGATCATGAAAATTTCAGTTACATATATCTATGTTTATTTGAGCTTATCAAACAACTTATCATGATTGTGTGTACCGATTTCTCCGTCATATATGAATCTGTTATTCAGTTAAATTATGCACACAGATTTAGTGGAAAAAATTTGTGTTTACCAATGTGTAAAGAAAAATTAGGCTAGCTATTCAAAACAGTTAGTGTGTATTTAATCAATGGTGTCTGATGCTGTGCAAAGGCAGAGCTGCACTTAAAGGCCAGGTTTAGAATGTGGCCTTTTAAGATGTATTCACCATTGCGTCTCTGCCTTTTAGGGTCTTTATAAGATATGTTAGTGATGATGTTTAAAAGCCTGGGCACTACTGTGAAATAAACCCCGACAGGGTGATGCAGGACCCTGATGTGAAGCAGAGTTTATTATTTGATTTAATATTGTTTTGAAGATGATTTTTTTTCACAAGCTTGATCCATAACCGGTCTGTTTTAAAAACATAACACACCATAGAAATACCCAAATTGACCAATCAGACTTGAGTATCAGGTGGCATGATGGTCTAGTGGTTATCACATCTGCCTCACAGCAAGAAGATTCTGGGTTTAAGTCCCAGGTGTGGCATGGACACTTCTGTGTGGAGTTTGCATGCGCTTTTGTTTGAGTTTTCCCCGGGAACTCTGGTTTTCTCCCACAGTCCAACGACATGCACATTAGTCTAATTGGCTGTCCTGAAGAAAGTGGCCACTGTCCTGAAGAAATGCTGCCTTGGTTAGTAAAATGTTCCACCCCATTACACATGCCTCTGAGACGTCTCTCATGAACGTGTAATAAGACTTTAACGAGGCCTGACTTCATGCTCAGACATCACACCATGACGTAACAGCATTTCCTGACAGTCTCTTGAAAATTAGCCCTTCTGAAGTCACCAAGTGTGCGAACCCCTGATCCAGTTACAGAGATTCTGTAACACAAACCCTGCAGTAATTAAGCGCATCCTCCAGCGCCTGTTTGGCAATGAGTTCTGATCTCATGATGTTATAACACTTTACATCTCCCTCTTTCTCTTTCACTCGCTTGCATTCTTTGATTCTCTGCATGGATAACTGGAGATCATTGGACTCTGGAGTAAAGCATCTGTGTTATCTTACCGTTACTTTGTAGGTGATGGCTTTCTGGAGCCCTTCTGGAGAAATCTGAAGTAGTTCAGCCACCACACGGATCTCCTGAGCGCTTACGATGCTGGCTGTTTCTTGCACGTCGGTCTAAATATGAGGAAGAAGCTGCAGATAAAAACACAGGTAGGGTTTATGGTTGTAGGAAAATGTTGTGCATGTGTGCAGTACCTCAAGTCTGTGGAAGAAGACATTGCCCAGGTGGAGGATGGATGAAAGCACTCGGAACACACTGCTCTGGTCCTCAGGGCTAAAGTGGAGAATGTCCATAGCATTCTGTAGCCGCCTGAAATCCTCACCATCGTCCTTCCCCTCAATTGCACAGTCACCGCCCTGATATATTAGCAATATACGTTAGTTTTATTACACGATTCTCTGGACTGAGACCAAAATATATTTTTTTATAATGCACTATATAAGAGCCCTTAACTATGCCATTTCCTCTGCAGTATGTGCTTGTGCTCGCAAATCTTAAAGGACTAGGCACCATTGTCACTAATCACACCAACAATATCTCCTGATAAGCAAACTGTAACCACCGGTTGAGCAGGTTCTGGAAGTGGCTAGGCATTGATAAACTGGAGTGAGTCGCTCTTCTTACTCCTCATTCTTTTCAGGTCTGCCAGACAGAGCTGGGTGGTGTACAGTGGTGTAGTGGTTAGCACATGAGTTTGAGTCCTGGGCTTGGCTTTTGTTTTTCTGTGTGGAGTTCGCTAGGTGTGAGTGTGAATGGTGGTGTGTGTGTTGGCCTTACGATGGTCTGGCAAACCGTTCAGGATAATTCACCCAGTATCAGCTGAGATAGGCTCCAGTCTCCCCATGACCCTAATAGAATTAAGAGGCTTAGCAAATAAGTGAGTGAGTTACTAAGTACAGAGTCTGGTTTGCATTTTGTAGAGTAGCAGCAGCAACTTGACATCTGTGGTGAATGTGACGACTATAGAAGGAATGTTAAGCCTCATCTTCATCTACACCATGCGTAGGACCTTTTTCTGGATATGATCCAGTAGTTGGAGCGTTGTTGGTGAAGCATTCATTCAGCAGAGAGACACATGTCACTTCAAATCTGGGCCTTGTGAACTGTAGCTCTCCCAACGACAATGAGTGTAGGTGCAATCCTTCTGAGGGCTCCAAGCCTCTGTCCATCTATGGTAGCCATGTTCAATTCAATTCAATTCAGTTTTATTTGTATAGTGCTTTTTACAATTGACATTGTCACAAAGCAGCTTTACATAGTAAAAGTAATTTAAGGAGGAATCTAAACATTTTTCTACAACTCCCTACACAACCCCCTACACATCCCTGTTACTTATATGTTTATTTCATGTCTGCTTTTTGTCGACCGTAACCCCCAGGATTCCTAGTTCATCTACTTCAGTGGTTTTGGTGTTCCCAAAATATAGGTCTAACCTTGTTGGCCATCTTTTCCTTGATATTGTAAATGCCTTGCAAGAAATTCTTTACCATAAATATATGCTACAGTAAATTACCGTAATTTCTTCGGTTAAGAAGTTATTTACCGTAAATATACGCTAAAGTAAATTACTGTAATTTTCACAGTATGAAACAGCTTATCGTAAATAATGGTAACCTTACTGCAAACTTGGCAACAGTATATTACTGCGGTGCTTTACATTTACAGCATTTGGCAGACACTCTTATCCAGAGTGACTTACAATTATCATTTTATACAACTGAGCAATTGAGGGTTAAGGGCCTTGCTCAAGGGCCCAACAGTGGTGATAGTGGGGACTAAACCACTGACCTTCGGATCAGTTACCCATCACCTTAACCACTAACCACCACTGCCCTACAGCATTAAATGTATCCGTAAACTGGAAACCTTAGTTCTTATGTGCCATATTGCTGCATGGTGTAAAATATTTATTATACAGCATATAATGACCACCTGATATAAAGGACATTCAATGTAATAAAAATGCGATTTTATATATAAATAAGTTCTACCTCACCCAGCGCAGCGCTACACTGCATTTATTAGCAAGAAGTCATTAACCTACATGTAGGCCTACTGCAAAGTTTTTTGCTGCCGATGCTAGCCAATATTATTATAACGTTAGATCCAGCCGGTTTGTGCACTTGCAGAAATTACAGCCAAACACTTAGAAACTATTTGAGTAGTTATGTTGAATATTTTAGCCCTTGTTTAATATGATTTACTGTGAGATTAACATGTGGTTGCACTCACGTGGCGATCTGTGAAAATCTATTACAGTATCAGTGCAGACAAAGCCGTGTGCCGGAAGCTGCAGATACTTTGTGCCAAAGAAAATTCCCGGCATGCAATGTAGTTACGGTGACTTACTGTAGAACAATCATACGGTATATTACTGTAGCACATAACATATATTACCGTAAGAACTACAGCAATCAGTTACAGTGTGGATAAAATGTCACCCTCCATTTATCAGCGCATCTCCTTCACATTTTACTGCCTCAGCTTCTCCCGTTGATCTAATTTCAAAGAACAATGTGGAATCATCTGCATACAGATAACAGGGCATTCTCGCAGTGATCTCCCAAGACATTACTAACGACTGAGAACAGCAAGGGACCGAGTACTGATTCCTGAGGTACCGGTACATTGATGGGTGTAGTCATGGAGGACAGACCTGACAGGACAAATTTGCATTCTCTTTGAGCCCCACACTTTCCCTTTGAGCTTGGAACAGAAGCCTAGGAGTCAGACCTTTCAAACGCTCCCTTGATCTTTAGAGCAATGAGTCTTTGGAACAAAGTGGTACATTTCACAGAAACTCAACAAGCTGCCTGAGATTATCATTTTCACAATGAAGCATGGAAGTGGTAGCATCGTGTTCAGCATTATCCTTGATCTCTTGTGAGTTTCCCTGATTAATCTTTCTAACTTTTTACCTGGGCACTAATTTTTGGTTAACAATCTCCTCTAATCAATAGTAGTTTTATTGTTGGGACCTATTTTAAATAACAACCATAATTGATCCACATCGGTTTACATTGGTTCTAAGTTGTAACGCAACACAATGTGAAAGAGATTGGGGCGGGATGTGAATACTTCTACTACTGTATGGTGTATGTGCGTGGTTTACTTGGTTCAGGTAGTAATAGGTTTCAGCCTCCTGCAGGTAGAAGGCTTGTTTCTGGTGAAGAGCAAGTCCGGCTAACATCTCGTAAAAAATGTGGTAGTTCCTCTCATTTTTTGCCTACACACACATATACACACACACACACACACACACACACACACACACACACACACACACACACACACACACACACTGTCATACTGCCTCTAATCTCTTAAAGAATGCTTAAAAGTATTTAAAAAAGACTATCCCACACCTGAAAAACAATCCTGGACTTCTCCAGTAGATACTGTGAAGTTATGGCACCACTGATTACTCCTCTGTAACATGGGAAAAATCAGCGTTTAGTAACAAGGAGGTCCAAACACACACACACACACACACACACACACACACACACACACACACACACACACACACACACACACACACATACAAAAGACTAAAGTTGAAAAATAGCAGTATATTCCTTTCTTGATTTTTACTGTAGTCACTACACCACTTTGAAGATGAAGATGAGACAGTAACAGTCCAATTCCAGAAGGTGACAGTAATGGGCAGTAAACCAAAAACTAAATCTAAATAAAACTAAACTAAACCTGGTCAATTCTTTAAAGTGAAATGAAACTTAAAAAAAAAAAACTTACATCATATACATTTTTGCACATCAAATCTCCCTATTAATTACCACAAGCTTATTTGTAAAGAAAAAAACAAGTAATAAATCTTTTTTTTTTTTTTTTTGTGGCTCTAATACAGTCTAGTAATCTAGTAATAAATCCACACCGGGGATGACACTGTACTCCGAAAAAAGTCGCACATGATTTATGTGTATTCGGCGGTAACACAAAAATAATTTGCATATGAATGAACAGCGGATTATACCACTCCTTCATGTGAATGAGCTGATGTTTGCTGATGTTTGTCTGATATATGTTGTTTACGTTGTGAAGCTCGAATTATGTGTAGAAGTGTGTGGTTTTATTTTATTCAGAAGTTTACCAGTTTATATCGGATTTGTTAGTTTAATATCTGTATACTGTTATTTTGCCATTATCTTGCCTTATATGAACTGGGGGATTTATGTCCTTTTCTCACGACAGTGAAACGGCAGTCTTGTCAACAGGCTAATGCAAACAATCAAACAGATTTCAGCTAATTGCAGCTTCGAAAATGTAAGTTAACAACCACCTGATAATGAAAATACACATACTATATGTTCATGTGTAACAAGAGAGCTAGAAGGCTTTCCTATTATTTTATTTTAAAAACAACAACCTGAAAGACTAAAAACAAACAAACAACAACAGCAACAACAACAACAACAACAACAAAAATGATTACAAATCTTAAAATTATCATAACTCTCTTATTTAAACAATCCTTGAATAAACTCTGCCCACTCTGAATGATCTTAAATTTTCTCAAATGCTAAAGTGAACATCAAAGCAGTGACTCACTCCTCCAGAAAGATCTGGACAAACTTCCCAAAGCGACTGGAGTTGTCATTCCGCACTGTTTTGGCATTCCCAAATGATTCCAGCAGAGGAGTTGCTTCCAGGATCTGGTGTTTGAGTGCTGGAGTTAGTTCTGATATCATTTACCAGAGAGTCAAAATACCAAATTTAAAAACAAAAACAAAACATAAACTTTACCTCAATCTTCAAGCATGAGTTCATGAAGAATAAAAACAGAACGGATGATATTAGTTTTAATTGTAGTTGTATTACATACCGTCCAGCTTTATAAGCACATTAGAGCTCTTATTAACTGTAAAATTATTACATATTATTAATTATGGATTTTATTTCTTTAGAGTTACTTTAAATACTGGGCAATGTTCCTTTTTTCTTTTTCCTAAGTGTATAAACCAAAGAAAAGCAGCTGGAGTACCTGTTGTGCTACGTTCCGCTTGTGGTGGATGGCAGTGAGGTATCTCAGGACCAGTTTAGTGGCTTCAGTTTTTCCGGATCCACTCTCGCCACTGAAACATGAAGATGATAAAGTGAAGACTGCAGAAAGTTTTAAACTGTACCCACTCAATATCACATATCTGTTTATATGTATATATGAAACGTAGATTTTGAAGGCAAAATGTTGCAGGGAATGTCTTTTGTCTGACAGAAGAGATGGCAAATTAAATCAGCCCGGAATGTTTTAATTATTTACGGCAAATATATTGCTAACCTGATGATAATGCACTGGTTCTGCTTGGCGTCCATCATTGTCGAGTATGCAAGGTTTGAAATCGCAAAGAGGTGACTAGAACAAACGTAAACATAACAAACAATCAATTAGGACCCATATTCTCTTTACTTTTTTTTATTTACCTGACCTGCTTGAAAGACTGATCTTTTGGTGTTAAATTATTAGGGACTTTTAAATGTAAGTAATCTGGAATACAGCAGGTATCATTTCTGGCTCTAAGGTCATTTAAACAACACACAAACACACAGCAAGACAATCTCTGGTTTATTCTCACATTACAAGATGTGTCCCTCAATTCAACCAGTAACAAGACAACAGGTTAAAGAAATATGATATTCTCTCTCTCTCTCTCTCTCTCTCTCTCTCTTCCTTTCTGTTGATGTTGTTGACTGTTCTGCACTCAGTGCTGCTTTTAGTCTTACATCATATCTGCTGGTTATACAAGTTGAGACACTGTTCCCAATAATCAATGACAGCAACTGTTCAAAATGACCAATCACTGACCTCAAATTTTCCCAATGACCAATCAATGACCACAATTCTTTCTGATGACCAATCAATGTCCACAACTGTTTTTAATGACTAATCAATGACCGAAACTTTTCCCAATGACCAACCAATGACCACAATTCTTCCTGATGACCAATCAATGTCCACAACTGATGTTGATGACTAATCAATGACCGAAACTTTTCCCAATGACCAATTAATGAACTCAGCTGTTTTCAATGATCAATCAATAACTAAAACTGTTCTAAGTGACCAATCAATAAACACTTCCCAATGACTAATTAATGTCCAAACCTGCTCCCAATGACCAATCAATGACCATAAATGTTCCAAATGACCAAATTACCACAACTGTTTTCAATGACAAGTCAATGACCACAACTCTTCCTGATGACCAATCAATGACCACAGCTGTTTCCAATGACCACAACTGTTCCTATTGACCAGTCTATTAACACAACTGTTTCCAATGACCAATCAATGGTAATAACTGTTTTTAATGACAAATCAATGACTTAAACATTTCCCAATGACCAATCAAAGACCAAAACTGTTCCCAATGACCAATTAATGACCACAGTCCTTCCTGATAACCAATCAATGACCACAAATGTTCTAAATGTCTAATCAATGACCGAAACGTTCCCCAATGACCAATCAATGACCAAAGTCGTTGCCAATGACCAATCAATGAACACAACTGTTCCCAATGACCAATCAATGACCACAGCTGTTCTCAATGACCAATGAATGACCAAAACCGTTCCCAATAACCAAAACTGTTCACAATGACCAATCAATGAACACATCTGTTTTCAATGACCAATCAATAACCAAAACTGTTCTAAGTGACCAATTAATAAGCACAACACTTCCCAATGACCAATTAATGACCAAACCTGCTCCCAATGACCAATCAATGACCCCAACTGTTTAAATTGACAAATCAATGACCACAACTCTTCCTGATGACCAATCAATGTCCACGACTTTTCTTGATGACTAATCAATGACCAAATCTTTTCCCAATGACCAATTGAGACAACAAATGTTCCTAATAACCAATCAATGACCAAAACTTTTTCCAATGACCACAACTGTTTCTAATGACCAATCAATGACCCCAACTGTTCCTAATGACCAATCAATGAACACAACTGTTCCTAATGACCAATCAATGAACACAACTGTTTCCAATGACCAATCACTAGTCACAGCTGTTCTTATTGACAAATCAATGACAAAATTTTCCCAATGACCAACTAATGACCACAACTGTACTTAATGACCAATCAATGACCAAAACTGTTCCCAATGACCAATCAATGACTAAAACTGTTTACAATGAAGAATCAATGACCACTGTTCTCAGTGACCAATGAATGACCAAAACTGTTCCCAATTACCAGTCAATGACCACAACTGTTCCCAAAAACTAATTAATGACCACAGCTCTTTCTGATGACAAATCAATGACCAAGACTGTTCCCATTGACCAATCAATGACCATGACTGTTCCTTATGACAAATCAAAGACCACAGCTGTTATCAATTACCAACTAATGACCACAAATGTTTCCAACAACCAATACAATTACTCTGTTTCCAAAGCCCAGTCACTAATCACTATTGTTCCCAACAACTAATCATTGACCACAACTGTTCTCATCAACCAATCATTGATCAGTGCTGTTCCTAATAACTAATCATTCATCATGACTGCTTTCAATGACCAATCATTAATCACTATTATCCCCAATGACCAACAACTGCAACTGCATCAATCATGATGATTAAAATAATATGCAAATTAGTCCAAGACATCTCCATTGACTTTTTATGGCAAGCATTTGTTAGCATCTTTACCCTGAAATGAGTTGAAACACAGTACACATTGACTCTTTCCATCAATCGTGAAAATAATACAACATCTTTTCTTTCACTATAGATGTATATTTTCAGTGGTTACGTTAATGCAGGGAGAGTTACAGCAGCATTTACACAGTAGGTTTATTTTTGTAATTTTGTATAAAGAAGAAGCTGTGTAATTGAGTTTTACACTCACGGTGGTTTGTCTCCCAAGCCATGACCATTATGCTGCAGGACCATATCTGTTCCATAGATGTTCAATAACTTGTACGGATTTACTGATATCAGAATACAGCCAATATATGTCTAGGAAAAGAAAATATAAAAGAGCTTTGTGCTGATTAACAATACTTAGCAGTACCATAAAAATAACATTGTCACAAATTCAGTGAATCAATGATCAAACAAAGCCTACACTATTATTCTTTTTTTCTTGTATCACATTTAATTTGTGTTAAGGTTAGGGTTGGTAAACTGAAAAGCTAGCAAAATATGAAAGCAGCGTCTCTTTAGGGCTCTCGCTAAACCCTCCCCTGCCTTCATGCAAGGTAGGGTCATGCACAAGCAGAGAGACATGGGAGCATTTGATTGGACATTTCACAGTGGACCATGAGGCAGTGACCAGTCAATGTTTTTACAGGATTTCAGTAGACACAGTTTACAGATTAAGTTCTGACCTTTTTTTTTCTTTCTTTTTTTTGTTTTGATATTACAAGTTATTGATTGCTGTTGAGGTGTAAACACCATTGCAATCAATATAAGTTATGTATACAGCTACCAACCCCAGCTTTAACTACAGTATAAAACTCTACAGTGCTGATATGCTATTAAAGTGAAGCAATGTCCCGAAGGTTTTTGTTAGATGTCTGAAAACTTTCAACAATGACACTGGAGAATTCAATGGTTCTGCAATAGAACACCATTTAATACAGTATGTCGACTCACATAGATGAGATCCCGGTTGAATCGGGTGTTCAGGTTCATTAAAACAGCTGCTTCTGTTAATTCCCTATAGAGAAGATAAAATCACTCATAAATTGTAATGGCACTTTATTAAATAAATACTGTTTCTTTGTACAAATGTTAATTTTGATCTTCTTACTCTAACTGGGTCATGTCTTCAAGTCCATCAGCTTCTCTTTTCTCTCTGTAACTCATGGTTGGTAGACTTCTTATAGAGTACATCTGTTTACAAATCAGGAACTAGTCGTTTTTACAAATATACTGTAAATGGTGTTCTTGTACTTCACTCCAGCAGTATAGCATGTCACCATAATTTAATTATATTTATTATGTTGAAGTCATCTTAATTTAATTTTAATTTTATTCATTATAACTTTAACTAATTGGTCATTGGTCCCATCAGTGCAGAGTTACGAGTTATCAATGAGGTAACCTGAGCATGGATATAATCAGTCTTGTAAATCTCACCTGACATTGGATGTATTCAAAGAGTCTGCAGCAAAACCCTGCTGGAGATAGTTAAGCATGGCTAGACCTTTTGTAGAAGCTTAAAGCCAAGCAGTCCTTCAGCAGTGACCTTTCCATCATTACCACCACATAATACTATACTAAATTCAGAGAAATTAAAATTATCTGCTATAAATTAATCAGATGTGCTAAATCAACTACTGAGTCAGATTTCTAAAATTAGTAGTAGATGTTGGGAATTAAAGAATGCTTGACAAAATTAAAGCTCTAGAAATTTTTTAAACTGTCATGAGATTGCTTCCGTAACCACTTAAGACAAATGTTACCTTATCATACCACTGGCCTGTGGGCTCCCCCTCTCGATCTGGTATCCATTGCACCTCACCTTCCCTGGATTCAACACCACCAGTAGGTGTAGGAAGAAAGTGGTCTATCATATTTTCATCACGGTACATAGACCATTTGGTAAGATTCTGTATAGTTCCATGGGGTAAAACTTTCTCTGTAGCCCACACATCCTCTGCACTTTGTCCCTCTCTGGTATTCATAGCCCAGTGTTCATCAGCACCTTTTCTTTGTGGGGACACAATTGCATATCTGCCATCTGGCCCAATAATCAATCCAGAAGCTGTAACAGTAGATAGTGCTGAAGGTAGCTGGTAGGAGGCCCTCTTTAAGCCAGTGTCTTTCAGAGCATTCTGCAGTTGGGGGGATGTTGAAACTGTGAAACCTTGCCTGAGAACAGATCCATCAGGCAAACGGTAAGTAGCATTACGAAGATTTTGGTTTAAAAGGGCTTTTGAAAGTTTTAGATTAGTTGTATGACTTTCAGGGTCTGCTGAAATAACAGAATTGTCTGGTAGTCGGAAGGAGGCTTTGCGAAGGTTTATATTTTTCAATGCTTCTGACAGGTTTGGGTTGGTTGGTTCAGAACTCAAAAAAATGGATTCATTTGGAAGCCTGAAGGACGCTTTTTTGATATTTATATTTTTCAGGGCATTGGCCAGGTTAGGTGAGTGTACTGGATTAGCACTTATTATGCTGCCGTCAGGTAGCCTATATGCAGCATGACGCATACTTGTATTTTGCAGAGCACTTGTCAAATTAGGGGAAGGTGTAGTAACCTCTGTAGTAATAACCGACCCGTCTGGCAATCTGTAACTAGCATTTCGCATCTGTGTGTTCTGAAGTGCATGTGATAAATTTGGGGAGGTAGGTTTTGACAGGCCATAATCAGGAAAAATCATTGTGCCATCACCTAATCTATAGGATGCATTTTGAATAATTGGGTTCTGAAGTGCATTTGACAGGGCCGGAGAAGTTGGTTCCACTTGTTGCTCTGTAACAATAACTGTTCCGTCTGGCAACCTATAGGATGCATTACGAATGCTGTTGTTTCTAAGTGCACGGGACAGATTGGGAGTTACTGGTTTCTGATAATATTCTGCAAGAACTGAATTGCCTGGGAGTCTGTAGGAAGCATCTTTAATGTTTGTATTTTGCAAAGCACGAGAAAGATTTGGAGAAGAGGCTTGTAGTTTCTGTTGTTGAGTGATTACAGTGCCATCTGGAAGTCTGTAGGAGGCATATCTCAAGTTTGCATTATCTATGGCATTTGAAATGTTTGGAGAAAAGTGTTGTGGTAGTTGAGGCTCCACGTTTATTATGGTCCCATCTGAAAGTCTGTAAGAAGCATTCCGAACCTGACGATTTTGTAAAGCATTAGTGAGCATTGGAGAAGTAGTTGGGGCCACCATTTGATTGCCATGTACCAGTGTACCACCTGGCATACTGTAGGTTGCACCACGGAGTTGAGGATTATGCAGTGCATCTGACAGCATTAAGTTTTGAGTATACCCTCTCATGGGAACATTGGGGTACTCTTTCTTTGGGTAAGACAGTTGTGTTTGGTAAGAAGCCTTTTGGATTTGTTGGTTTTGCAAAGCATTTGAGAGAATTGGTGATCTCCTTGGGCTGGGGGATCCCCTCCTTCGTAAATGAGTTTGGTAAGTAGCATTGTGGACATTGGGGTTTTGAAGAGCGTTGGTGAGAAGGGGTCCAGGGCCTGGCTCCTCTATGTAATCATACTGTGACATAACTGGCAAGTAGGGGGAAGGCGACATCTGTAGAGCAGTTTTGTATGAGGCATTATGCAGATAAGGATTTTGAATAGCACTAGCTAGTGTTGGAGATGCAGGCTGACCAGGACCCTGTACAAGGGCTTCATTTTCGAGAGAAAATGGTGACTCTGATGTCTGTAATGATGGCGAGCCAGGAGTTTGTGCCACTTCAGGAGCATATGAAGAGCCTGGCCTTTGCAAGGGTGAGATGAAAGATGCTCCACAGACCTGAGTATTTTGCAAAGCATTTGATATTACAGGTGATGCCAATGTCTCCGGGAAATGCTGCAGAGCAGTATATGGTACTCTTGCTACTTGAGGTACAAAAGTAGAAGTAGTATTTAGCAAATTTGGATTTTGTAAAGCATTTGATAATTGAGGTAAAGATGAATGTTCAGGAAATTGTCCCATACCAGCGATTTTAGGGGCAAAAGATTGCATAGGCTGCTGGAAGGGCAATTCATAAGAGGCATTTAAAATAGTTTGATTTTGTGAAGCACTGGCTACCATGGGTGACTGGGGCTCATTTATCATTTGATCATATACCACAGGGGCTGGTTTTATTACAGTGTGGTAAGGAGATCCTTCAGGCATCTGAACATTTGGAAAAGGACTTGAGATGACAGGCATGGGTGAGGCATGACGGGAAGGAGTACGCATTGGTAATGGGGAGCCATGTTTTACAGAAGGGTGAGGGGAAGTTGGCCTGGACAGATGCCTAATGGAAGGTTGAGGAGATATATGTTTTAGAGAAGGCTGTGGTGAAGGGGGCCCTCGTCTCAGAGACTGCCTGGCCATTAGAGGACGGCCTAGACCAACAGGTCTTTGTCCATTCCGTATGGGACCTGCTCGTCCTGGGGGACTGAAGTGCCTCTGCCCCAAAATGACCATCCCAGGGTGTTGACCTGGAAGCTTTGGGGAAGCCCTCATGTCCTGAGTCATAACTGATCTTTTACTATGTATGGATGCCCTGGAATTAGGGATCTTTTTTTTTGAAGCACCCGAATGGCCCATTTGACCTAGAGAGGGTTTTACTGTTCCCATGGGAATGTTTGGACGCCCTATTCCACGCAGTTGACCAGCAGGTGATCCAAATGGGGGCCGGTTCCTCATAACACGGGTTGACCTACGGGAGAAGCTGGGTGATGGTGATCCTTGTCCAGCTGACAGAGGAGGCTGAGGAGATTCAGAACCAACTGCAAAACTTCTCTGCGAAGGTGTGGGTGATAATCTGTGAGACGCAAATGGGGAGCGTGGCCTACTGGAATCCATTTGCTGAATGCTGTCCACAGGATGCTTACCCATTTGAGGAGAAGTTGGAGGACTTATTAGTCTAGGAGGAGATGTGAAGCCTTCAAGCTTTCTGGCAGCAAATGGACGATGAGTTATTGATGGGGAGGGTACTGGGCTGGGTCTTCTTATTGAGGCATGAGGAGAATGGGGTGGGCTTTGTTTGCGGAAAGAGCCGTGAGGAGAAGCTGGAGGGCTTGTGCGAAAGGAGGGCATTCGACTAGGTGTTCGCCGGACCATAGGAACTGGGGATGACCTTGTATCTATCAGTGAGGACTGAAGCTGGAAATGATTAGAGGCTGCTGGAGAAGCAGGTGGACTGACTTTTCTCTGTCCAAATGGGGAAGGCGGGTGTTGAACATGTGGAGATGACATTCCTCTTAGTGCAGATTGAGGCATATCCCTTACAGCAAATCCACGTATGGAAGGCTGTGGAGAGGGGCTCTGTCTCCTCTGTATAGAAGGCTGAGGAGAGGAGTGGAAGCTTTGGTTCCTCATATGAACATGGGGGGATCCCACATCCATTAATGGCTCCATGAATCTTTCTCTTGCTAACATAGGGGACAGGGGTCTCTGTATGGGGGAAGCCATCATCCCCATGGACCTCCTGCTTGGTGTAGGTGATGGGGGAAAAACACCACCCTGGGGTATGGGTGACATATGTGGAGACTGAATGTTTGGGCTCACAAACCCATGAGGACTACAAGCATGCTTAATTAACACTGCAGATGGTGTTGGAACCTGAGGTAACCCTGAATGCAACAATTCTTGTGCATATACTGGTGCAGGAAAAACACCATCCATCAATTCTTCTGGAATGAATGATGCATTTTTATAATGAATCTGTGACATTTGTTCAGGATTATATTGTGGTGGCAATGGAGGACGTTGAACTGCTATCCTTTCTTTACCAAAAAGCCTTACTTGAGGCCTTGGAACTTTGAACATGTCTCCTTGAACATCCATGGGCTCTACAGAAACATTGTTAAACTCATCACCTTCCATGACATCATGCAGTGTATAACTATATGGTTGGTACATGTTATAGGAAGATTCAAGATATGGAGTAACCCCTGATTCACTATAATTAAACTGGTAGTCCTGAAAATATGGATCTTCATAAGCTTCACATGAAGTCATGTATGGGTCCAGTACTTCACCATATGGATCAACGTAGACTTCCTGAGAGTCATCATAGTAATTTAACTGACCCTGGTCATAATACTCGATTTCATCTCCATAAGGTTCATAATAATCCTCCATAAGATACTGGTTCTCATCGTAGTATTCCACACTGTCAGTGTAATATGGATTCATCAGATGCTGATGACCATAGTACTCCATCTCTTCTGGGTAGTAGCCCAATTGATGTTGTGCAGAGTAAGTGTTATAGAAGCCCATATCATCATCATAGTCCTCTTCTCCATTCTGCATGTCCAAGTGTGGGTTGTAGTATTCATCATCAATTTCATAATAGCCCTGGTCATGTGACTGGGCTTCATAGTAGTCAACAGGATCTTCGTACCAATTTGGGTTTCTCCGCGAAGACTGCCTGTAAAATGCACCGGTTCTCATTCTCCCCTGGTTATTATAGTCATATTCATCAAAATCATCTTCATATGCGTAGTTGTAATGCCCTTGAGGCCCTCGCATGCTTGTTTGTCGACCTCTTTCAGGAAATCTTTTGGTGCTTGATTGTCCCCTACGGCCATGATTTTTGTCAAATGGTCTCTGTTTCAGTTTTGTTGAGAGGAACTTTTTAGTCAGCCAGTTTGTTGCTCCAGCAACTTTCCCCAGTATCCGACTTTGGATTTTAAAATTTGACCCATCGTCTGTATTCTTTTTTCCAAAAAAACCTTTTAAAAACCCTGTTTTCTTTTCTGCTGGTTTGTTGCCACCAATTCGAAGTATCATGTATGATGGCTTACGTCCCAACTGGTCATTTTGTTCCTTCTCTTTTTTCTTTTTCTTACTAGCTTTGAAGCGCATCAGAAGCCTCGGGGCATTCTTCAGAACAGATTTCCGTCTCTTTTTTCGGACCACAAAATTCTTTTGCTTACCAAGTCCGAGAAAAAGTCTTGACGTACTTTGGAGTCGCTTTTTTGAGCTCTTGCCAAGTCCAGGAAAACCAAATAGTTTCTTTGTAGGCTCTGGTGCTGACTCGGGTAGAACTTCATCTTTCTTTTTTGCTTTTTTCTTCGTGCCTTCCGCCTCTGGTTTAGATTTCGATTTTGGGGCATCTTTAGATTTCTTTTTTCCTTTCCTATCTTCTTCGCTTTCTTCATTTTCTTCCTCTTCCTCATTCTCTTCATCTTCTTCATCTTCCTCCTCATCGGATACAGCATGTTTTGATTTGGATTTTCCCTTTGCTGCTTTGCCCTTAGCGCCAGCCTTTCCACGCTTGCGTGGGTCCTCTTCTGATTCTTCGTCTCTTTCTTCATCATCACTGAACTCTTCATCCTCAATTGGCTCCTCGTCTGATCCCACTTCTGACTCACTAACCACTTTCGCCCCCTTTCCTTTGTCCTTTCCTTTCTTCCCATCATCCTTACCTTTTCCTTTAGGTTCTTCTTTTCCTTTTTTCTTATCGTCCTTCCCTCCCTTCTTGTCATCTTTAGCTCCCTTTTTGTCATCTTTCCCTTTTTTTTCTTCTTCTTTGCCTTTGCTTTTTTCAGGCTCTGCTTTCCCTCCTTTTTTGGCCACTGACTTTGAGTCACCCTTTTTGCCTGGCATTTTATCCTTTTTCTATTTTGTAACCTTGAAAGAGAGAGAGAAATGACTTCAGCATATGAACTCTAACTATATTTAAGTATGTTTTATTATATTTAGTGGCAGTGGGTGTTATTTATTAAGCAGGATACATTCATTCATTCATATCCTGAGTCGCTTAATTCTACTAGGGTCCTATTAGCCTATCTCAGCCAACTTTGGGTGAAGGTGGGGTAAACTCGCCAGTCCATCATAGGATCAACACAGCTATTCACACTCACACCTTAGGGCAATTGAAACAACCTGTTACCCTAATGTGCATGTCTTTGGACTGTTGGAGGAAACTGGAGTACCCAGAGAAAACCCACACAGACACAGAGAGAACATGCAAACTCCACACAGAAACCCCCAAAGCCAAGCCCAGGACTCAAACCAGGACCTTCTTGCTGTGAAGCAGATGTGCTAACCACTACGCCACTGTGCCACCCAAGTGGGATA
>JAQMYF010000009.1:1579553-1592193 GCA_030014195.1 Neosilurus mollespiculum
ATGTAAAGCTGCTTTGTGACAATGTCAATTGTAAAAAGCGCTATACAAATAAAACTGACTTGACTTGACTTGACATGTTGCCAATACCTATGTTCCCCAGTAGTGTGTGTTCAGTAGCAGATCTACATAGTATTGCATATTTTTCATTGGTGTGTTCTCTTCTTATACGATTTTTATCCTTGATCTTGTTTGTACATAAGCTAGTTGGTGGTTACTGAGACCTATATATATCTGGCGCACAAAGCGTTTTTGCGGGTGTGGACGCAGCAGCGGCAGCTTCAAAAGCCACACGAATGGTATAGCCCACACATATAAAATGCATGTGTGGGAACTAAATAAATCAAGAACAAAATATGTGGCAAAACAAAATGTTGTTTCTTTTCCTGGGGCTTCTGTTACAATATGGATACAATTATTGTAGCTTACTTCTATAAAGTAAAGAATACAATGGAAGATTCATTAATTTAATAAGGACCTGGAAACATAGGGTCTGGGGAACATAGGGTCTGGGGAACATCGCTTCTGGGGAACATGGGGTCTGGGGAACATGGGGTCTGGGGAACATGGGGTCTGGGGAACATGGGGTCTGGAGAACATGGGGACTGGGGAACATAGGGACTGGGGAACATAGGGACTGGGGAACATAGGGTCTGGGGAACATCGGGTCTGGGAAACAACTGGTAGATGCCCTTATCCATAGTGACTTACGTTTCTTTCTTTCCTTTGATTTTTAACGATTGAGTAGCTAAAACTGAATAAGTTGTTTAATTGTTGGTTAAGAGGCCATCCTTGGCAGCTTTGGGATGGTAGGATTTGACCTCAGGACCGTTCAGGCTGAAGTTCAATGTCTTTAACCAATGAGAAACCTCTGCCTCACTTTAAAAAAAGTGCTTTTAAAACCATGGGTTGTGCATCACTATCCAAAAATCCATGGCAGAAACATCAATGTCGCTTTAAGGTGCTAACGACGTTGGACTCAAACATCCTCTTGGACGCCACTACAGACATCTATTATTCTGTTATTGCATGCCGTGCTGAACAATCAACACAAAGTGCAGCATCCTATAACATCTATAAAAAGCATGACTAGTTAGCCACTACAAAATGAAAAGCTGTGTAACTTCTAGTAGACACCAACCTGCGGTAAAGCCTGGACCACAGTGTCCAGCAGCGCTCTCATTCCCGTGGCCATCTTAAGCAGTTTCAACACTGTAAAACAAGTCCAGGTTGCCTTTGTAAGTCTTCCCCTGCTTCTGATTAGCAGAAGTGATGAGTAAGTATGATTGTTTGCGAGTACCTCTGGCGATACGCAACACTCTCATAATGCGAATGATAGTTGGGTTAATGGGTAATGAGGCATTCAGGTCAATCTCCTCTAATGTAATTCCCATGACAGACAACAGAACAATGGCCAAGTCCAGCTGATTCCACCTGAGAGAGAGAGAGAAAGAGAGAGATAGAAAGAAAAAGAAAGCATGAGTGTAACTGAGTAAACTGTTGGAACAGAAAATAAATTAATACAGGATACTAACATGGTGTGCTGGATCAAGTGCTATTTTATAATCTGATAAATAATGATTGTGGAAGCCAGTTCAGTTAAAGCAGTGATAATTACGAGAGACTATCACGACCAAGCAGGACGACTGATTCTGAAACCCCATTCATTACAATAGGACCAAACATGGATGGCTATCAATGGGAGAAAAAACAATGGATAAAAAAAGCAAAGAAAAGATAAGTGTAGGTCAGAGGTGCTTCCATGGATCTCATGGATGAGTGGGCCTTGAGGTATCATATGAGGTTTGGTGGCTCACTGGAGAACCATGAGAGAGCAGAAGCACTTTCATTACAATGGAGAAAAAACCCCACAACAACAGAAAACAACAACTAATGCCTATTCCAGAAAGCTGTAGATCAGCTCACAATCACCTGTCTTTAAAAAACCTCCTGAATCCGAAGGCGACCAGCTTGAGCATGGACTCAATCACGAACACCAACGTGAAAACGTAGTTGCAGTATTTCAGAGACTCCTCCAGATACTAGACAAAACAAAATATTACATTATCCTCCCACAATGGCACAGCATACAGTACGATCTCTGGTATGTGTGTGTGTACTTGTACTTGTACTTGCTACACAGTGAGGACTGAAATATGTAGTTAACCTACAGAGTGAAGACATTTTAACTGGTACTTACTGTTTTAGGGTTCATGTTGGAATGAGGTTTAGTTAAGGGTAAAGTTTAGGGTTTGGCATTTAGTTGTGATGACTAAGGTTAAGGTGTGGGGGGGGGGGTGTGGGGTGGGAATGCATTACATCATTATGAGTCCCCACGATGATTTGAAATTACAAAATTGTGTGTGTGTGTGTGTGTGTGTGTGTGTGTCCCACCTTGGGCTGGTTGTAGTGCTCAATGGACATGGTGAGGACGTTGATTCCAATGATGATAGTGATGAAGAGGTCTAGGTAGTGGTTGGTGCAGAGTGTGTGGATATAGAGACGGGCAGGAGAATAGTCTGCATAATATGGTCTCTGGAGGGCCTCTAAAACACACACACACACACACACACACACACACACACACACACACACACTCCTCATTAAGCACCAGAGTCATTAAATTACTTTGCAGAAAGAAAAAAAAAGGTCTTGCAAAGCTGCTCCGCCAATATCCAGATGCTGCAGTACTGTTCCTGTGTGTGTGTGTGTGTGTGTGTGTGTGTGTGTGTGTTTTAATGGCCTTCCCTAGTTTCTTCTGCTTAACTCTGACAGGCTGGTGTGGGTTGCCCTCGATTTTACTGTCTCGAACTCATAAATATGCGTATTCAATCTTATGCTTTAGAGGTGTAGTCTGTGTGTGTGTGTGTGTGGGTGTGTGGGTGTCTTTTTAAGTGTATGTATAGAAGTATATGCATAGAAAGGAGCATGGTGACCCAGTTTTCTTGCCATACCATTAAAAAAAAAAATGCAAGCACAGCAAATGTGTGTGTGTGTGTGTGTGTGTGTTGGGAAATAGACGAGTCATTGGTGAGATCATAAACCCGAAGAGTCCAGTGTCCCCCTGAATCCATCAGGAGTGTGACTGCTCAAGGTGTCTTTGAGAGGAAATATGATGGTGTGTGTGTGTGTGTGTGTGTGTGTGTGTGTGTGTGTGTGAGAGAGAGAGAGAGAGAGAGAGGGAGAGAGAGAGTGCGAGTGGGAGAAAATGGCCTCGAGACACTAAAGCAGATTGAGCTTGAGTTC
Organism: Neosilurus mollespiculum; assembly: GCA_030014195.1. Lineage (NCBI taxonomy): Eukaryota > Metazoa > Chordata > Actinopteri > Siluriformes > Plotosidae > Neosilurus > Neosilurus mollespiculum. The sequence goes on from JAQMYF010000009.1 coordinate 1,582,797, forward strand.
GTGCCAAGATCAACGATGCGACACAGAAGTCTACCTCTGCCAAACTGTGAGTGTGTGCGAAAGTGTGTGCATGAAAGTGTGTGCCTATGTGTGAGTACTCTCATCTTTTATATGGCTGCTAAAACTCCACAGCCTGATTATGCTAAGAGAGAGGAATCCACATGGTCATTATCCTCATGTTTATACTTAATATTCCACTCTTATGTTTTATGAATATGACTGACTTTTGTGAGGGTATAATAATAACAATAATAATAATAAAAAGTCCTTTCTGTGAACTCGAGAGCTCATAAAGCCCATGATAAAGTTAATCAATAGAATCATAAGATCTATAGACATGTTAAAGTTACAACAAGTATTATACACCCTTCGAAATAAACACTCTATTTCTTCTAAATACTGTATTTATTATTATTATTATTTTTAAATATATATTTTCAGTGGGTTGCTCCAACAGCTTGACCTAAACCCTGGCTTACCGAGCTCTGAAATAAAACAGATTTCATACCACATCCAAAAATTTCACAAAAGAAATACGCTTTTATTTATAGAGCTACTGCTCTATATATCCCACGCAAACCACGCAGGGCAGAATATCTCTGCTTTTCATTGTTCTTTATCGTTATTTAAAATAAACAAAAAAAAAATACAATTTTGTTGGAAAATCACAGAGTATCTACCATATTCTGATCGCCACTTCAGTAAACTATTGGACTATAACTTCTGTAATGAATAGATGTGGTTGGAATGGTAGTTAGTTGAACTGACAACTGACCCCGCCCCATAATACTGACCACGCCCTTGTGACTAAGAGAAAACAAACAAAAATGACAGAAACATGCTTTTTCTATTTGTTATTGATTCGTCCTACTGGTGGCGCACGGGGGCTTGAGTAGTGTACACCAAAATTACCATGAAACAGGTAACTGATTACCATCACTCCACCAAATTGCATATAATAAAAATATATATAATAATACGAACAATAATAAATATTAAAAAGTGTACATTCATCAGTGATTGGCCCCTAAAATCCTATATGATTTAGGCCACACCCACTTATATTTAAATACAAACACCATGCAACCATACAGATTTTAATACTGTGTAATACCCATCATGTAAACAAGTAACCAAACAAACATACAAATAAATAAATACAGGAGGTTGCATGGAAAAGCGTCCCATTCAGTCACATCACATTCCCGTCCTGCCTCCAGTATTCCCATCATGGGTTGGGACCTGTAGTTGATAAGCTTACCAGCCTGGATGATCGAGATTGTCTGCGGTGTGAATGAATGAAATCAAATCGAAGGAGTTTATGGGGTCAGTAAAGTGCTAATTGTGCGATTTTATAGCTAATCGAAAAAACTGTTGCTGTTTATTAGAGTACTGTTAGTTTTCCACACACACACACACACACACACACACACACACACACACACACACATACACACACACACAGTCACACTTACTTCTGCGCCTCTTCTCCAACCGTCTCTGCCTCTTTTCCTCCCTGAGGCGTGCCTCCTCCTCCTCCTGGTCCTGACGGCATTTGTGGAAGTTTTCCACCACGACGCCCACAAACATGTTCAGCACGAAAAAGCTGACGATCAGCAGGAATGAAATGAAGTATAGCAGCATCCAGGGGTTATGGTTCCTTATAGGCTGGAAAGAGAAAGAGTGTGAAAGAGAGAGAGAGAGAGAGAGAGATTTTGAAATATCCCCATGTCGACCGCCTCCCTTGTTGTCTTGGGGAGTTTTTTCCTCATCCCTGTGGCCCTTGGACTGTAATCTATCTCTATATTTCTGTAAATCTACTTTGGAACAATAAGTGCTGATTATTATGATGACATGACACCAATATTATGATAACTACAAACAGCAGACATTTGAGAGCTATCAGAGGTAACTCACAGAAACCATGAGGACCACACTGTGATACTGATCCACTGAAATTATAAAAAATATCAGTGATATCTTTCGTCATATTTTCAACTCTCTGTACAAGAGGTTAGGCGTGTCGGCTGGTAATGTTATGCAAATTAATGTCTGTAAATCAGAGTCAACCTTGTGGTGGATTTATGATGTGTTGTTTAGCAACAAGAAACAACACAATAACAAACAATAATAGCAGCAAGAATAAGTAGAAGAACAAAAGCAGCAGCAAGAGAAACCACAGAAATGGCAACAACAACAACTAGAGAAACACTCACAGAGTGCAAGGCACAAATGAATTATTACACCTTGACATAGCTATAACAAAATGTCTCCCCCTAGTGGGCACCAGATAAACATTTTGGCCCATTTTAATTACAAATTGGGATTTTTCAGGATTTTGGTATTTTTTTCAATAATATCCCATACATGGATCACCTCCAAAATGTATCGGGTTGTTTTCAGGCTCAGTCCCCACCCATCCACCAAGATGAATAATTCTGCTAAAAAAAAATATCTTTTATATATACTTGGTACAGTGCATTTAATAAATTCCTTTATCTTTATCATAATATGAATATGCTCCAAAATGTTACGGGTTCTTGCCAGGCTCAGACCCTAGCCCTCCACCAAGTTTGGTGAAAATTGGTTCAGTAGTTGTTGCTTAAACCTGCTAACAACAACCAACCAGCCAACCAACCAACCAGACAAACAACAAACAGATGCTGGTGAATACATAATCTCCCCCACCAAGCAGCAGAGGTAACAACAACAGCAACAACAATAACAAAAGAACAAGATCCAAAAAAGCAAAAACAACAACAACATAAACTGGAATTAAACTCCAACAAAAAAAAAAAAGAAAAAAACAAAAACAGGCAAACCCCTCAACATCAAGAATAATGAGAAGGAAAAAAGAAATAACAACAACAAGAGCAATAACAACAACAAAAACAACAGTAAGAAACATAGAAAAAAACAAACCCCGACTAAAGCTGCAAGAACAAGAGCAGAAATGAGATAATAATAAAAGCAACAATATCATGAACAACATAACCAACATCAAAAAACAAACAAACAATCATATAAGAAAAAAACCCCCATTAACAGAATTATAAACCTAACTGCAACAAACACAACCAAAAACTGACAGCAACAATAACAGGAAGAATAAGAGCTACAACAGCAGAAACAGCTACAGAAACAAGACCAGCAGCAATTTTTTGTTTATTATTTATTTAATTATTTGGCCCAATTACTAAACCAAACAAAATGCTAAACTCTCAAAAAGATTCAGCTGTGTGATTAATGTCTAATGCCCCACATTAGAAGGGTGTCATGTAATGTATTTTTCTGCACCACTTTATCCTTTATTAGGGTCATCGGGAGCCTACAGTCCATCCCAGCCAGCTCTATGTGAAGGTGGGTGCACCCTGAACAGTTTGCCAAACCGTCACTGGGCCAACACATATACACAACCAGTCACACTTAAATTCATACCTAAGAGCAATTTGGAACAGCCAATTAGCCTGATGGGACAGTCTTTAGACTGCGGGAGGAAACTGGAGCACCCGGCGGAAACCCACACAAGCACAAGGAGAACATGAAAACTCCACACACATAAACACCCGGGGTTAAAACCAAGGACCTTCTTGCTGTAACCACTACTCCACCGTGCCACCCCTGTTAGAAGGGTGAAAAATTTATTTTATTGTTCAGAATAGCAGTTCTCAATGCAGCAGCACTGACCTACCATTCCAAGGTCATTCAGAATCGGGGGGTTGATGAATCATGAAACAAAAAAAAGGCTGACCATGATGCAATAGTCGAATCCGACCACAAATGTGGTTTCCCCTTCAACATAGCCTCCCCTGATGACTACACACTTCTCCCGTCAGTGTTGCAGCACCTGGACCCCCTAGTATGGAAGTTCCCACCCTGAAGTTGAGACGGACCACCATGAACCCTGCAGCCCACCCTCATAACTCACCAACTTCATTTTCATCTGGCACAATTAACATGTCGGTTACCCAAAATCCAACACAGCATAACTTTCATTAACTTCACATTACCTACAGTATATTATTCTAGATAATACCTTATAGACTCCATATTTAAATTAGCAAATGAAAAAAAAAATGCTATATGGGGCAAATAAATGTACAGAGAGGAAACAGCGGAATAGCAACAACAGCAACAGAAACAACAACAACAACAACAACATAACTAGTAATAAAAATCATGAACAGCAGCAACAACAAAACCCCTTAAAACTAACAACATGAACAACAGGAAAAACAACAACATCATCATCATCATCAACAATAACAGAAACAAAAAGAGAATCAAAAACTATCAACAGATAATCAACAACAGCAATATTACCAGCAGCAACAACAAGAACAATAACAAGAGAAACATCAGCAGCTACAACAAACTGGTATCTAATCCTCTGATATTTTATATTTAAATCTTAAGCAGGATCACAGTCACTTTTTTCCGATCAGCAGATTCCCCGGAGCGTCGTTTCCTATCAACGTTTCTCACATTATTAATCTGGGCGTTTTGGCTCAGCATGCTTGTGAGAGTAAAGGGAGAATTGCCTTTAATCATGCATACGTTTATTACTTTGGAAGCAGGAGGGAAAGCGGGAGGATGAGGGGACAGATATGACAGGATACAGTAGTGCTATTCCAAAGAAAAGGTAAAACCGTCATAATGAATGTGCGGTGAATGAACCGCCTCAAGCAAAGAGCAAAGAACAGAACCGTCAGAATGAGAGACAGAAAAACTCAATTTATCTGGAACTGTGCTCCATTATAGAGGTTTTTCTTTTTGTGTGTGTGTGTGTGTGTGTGTGTGTGTGTTTGTGTGAATCTGCATTTATCAGGTGTTTTAGTGAAAGACGAGATATGAGAAAGAACAAAGAGAAAAATAGGACACATTATCGATGGTATTAAGACACACACACACACACACACACACACACACACACACACACACACACACACACACACACACACACCTGTTGGTCCACAGCCACTGCATCTAATCCATCATACATGATGTTGACCCAGCCGTCTTTGGATGACAGGACAAACAATGACATCAAGGCCTGTGTTAAAAAAAACAAAAACAAAAAACGGAACAATAAATAAAAATAAAATATGATGAATAAACATCAGTTTCTACAGCAGGAGGCAATTATTTTATCATTACATATATATGCTAGTTGAGCTTGAACATCAGAAATATAGAGCTGCTATTGTTCTCAAAACCAATTAGTAAAAAAAAGGTGGACTGGATTGAAGGTATAAAACATGGTTTACTGTAACAGTATGTGTTGGAGGTACCTGGCCCAAGTTGTCGAAGTTGTATTTCCTGCGAACCCAGTGGTAATTAACCTGCAGACACTCGGACTTGTTGGTGATGTTTCTGGTGTCGAAGCCTTCACAATGATAAAACTTTCCCTTAAACAGCTAAAAGAAAACAAAACAGACCAACATAATGCATTCGAGCAACACCCGAAAAATAAATAAATAAATAATTTCTATTGCCATTTGTTTTTTAGATAAAATGATTTAAATGAAAGCTTTTTTTCCAAATATCATGATAAACACAGAGAGAGACAGACAGAGAGAGAGAGAGAGATAGAGAGAGAGATGGTGTTATATTATCATTGTGACCTTCTGGAGGAAGTGGGGACATTGTATGTGAGTAACATTTGGGGGAGTGAGGAACTGTTAGAGGAAGTGAGAACCTTTCAGGGAAAGTGAGGATCTGCTAAGTCCTAAGGAAAGTGAGAACCTCTTGTTCGGGACCCTTTGAGAGAAGTAAGGAGCTTTTCTAATGAGTGTGGGCACTCAGGAAAACTGACAACCTTCTGGGGAAAGTGAGGCCCTTTGGGGTAAGTGAGGAACTTTTGTAAGGAAGTAAAGACCTTTTAGGGGAGTGAAGACATTTTGGGTGAAGCACATTTTGGGTGAAATGAAGACCTACTGGGAGCAGTGAGGACCTTTTGAGAAAATAAGGACTTTCTGGGAAAGTGAAGACCTTTTGTGGGATAGTGAGGACCTTTTGTGGGATAGTGATACCTTTTTTTGGGAAGTGGGAACCTTTTGTGGGATAGTGAGGACCTTTTGTGGGATAGTGAGACCTTTTGTAGGGAAGTGAGGACCTTTTTTGGGATAGTGAGGACCTTTTTTGGGGAAGTGAGGACCTTTTGTGGGATAGTGAGGACCTTTTGTGGGATAGTGAGGACCTTTTGTGGGATAGTAAAACCTTTTGTAGGGAAGTGATGACTTTTCGGAGAGTTGAGGACCTTATGGGGTAAGTGATGACTTTTTGTGGGGAAGTGAGGTCCTGTTGGGGGAGTTGGAACCTTATGGGAAAAGTAAGGACCTTTTTTGGGGAAAGTAAGGACCTTATGGGAAAAGTGAGGACATTTTGGGAAAATAATATACTTTTGTTGAAGCAAGGACCTTTTATAAAGAAAAATCTGGAAAAGTGACCTTTGTAAATGTGAGGACCTGTTGGGAAAGTCCTTTTTTAAAGCAAGGAAATGGGGAAGCAAGTAACTCTTTATAAGTGAGGACCTTTGGAAATGAGGACCCTTGGAAATGATGACCCTATAGGAAAGTAAGGACCTTTTCTGGAAGTGATATTTTGAAGTAGTGAGAACATTTTATGGTGGATAAGAATATTTTCTGGAATTAGGGACCTTTTATTAATTTTGATGGATGCCTGGATAATGTAATGTGTGTGTGCACTGATGTGTTTGTGTGTGTGTGTTTGTGTGTGTGTGTGTGTGTGTGTGTGTACCTGGACCCCAAGTATTCCAAACACGATAAAGAAAGCGCAGCAGATCAGCACAATATTTCCAATTGGCCGCAGTGAAGTTATTAATGTTTCAACCACTAGCTTTAAGCCAGGTGCTCTGCTTATCACCCTGACACACACACAAACACATCAGTGCAGTCAATTACAGTAAGTACAGTTTTAGCTCAACAGACATTTTAACTTAACGAAAAAAGTCAGGGAGAGGAAGGCATCATCCATCTTTGTTAGTCAGACTGGATAGCAGAGTAAATTAATCATCCAGTGCTGCTGACTATTGAATCGGATTGGTCAGAGGGTGTGGATTCATTTTAGTCTTAGAATTTCCTCCTACCAGTCAGTTTTCCTCAGTCATTTGACTGTTAACCACCTGGGAGGCAGTGTATCACACTCGAGAGAAAGTGCTATCCGCCTTCGTTGGCATACATGAACTCAGAGCAGCCCACTGTTGGCTGTCACTGAGATTGACAGTGGACTGGGTCTATGCCTCTCCTTCCCAAAAAGCATGACCAAGGTTGTTCTCAGGCACGAATGTCGGAATTCAAACTGGTGACCACCAGACTAATTTAATACATCTTTACTGATAGTATGTATGGATATAAAAACACTTAAACACACAAGGTCTTCAAGTCACACTCACCTGAGAGGCCTGAGCGTTCTGAGAAGACGCAGTACTCGTAAGATTCCCAAAATGCGGTTCCCTCCAGAGGAGGCCAGAGACACTAGGATATCCACGATAGACACAAACACTAGCAGCCCATCTAGAACATTCCAGCTGCTTTGCATATACGAGCATGGACCAATGTACAGACCCATGGCCACCACCTAACACAGCAATGACTTGTGTCATTTGTTTGACTGTTTCACCATTAGGGTTTTTTTTTTAAATATGTAAATACTACCTTGAGGGTCATCTCAACTATGAAGATCACTGTAAAGATGTAGTTAGACACACTGAGAAAGATCCGCTCCTGTAAGTAAGAAAGACGGATTCTGAAATGTGCACTATATTCTGGATATCACATACACACACTGGAAAGGTTTGTGATTTGTTTGTTGCTATGGAGATACTCTCTATGAGGATATGTTTATTTAACATAGATTGATTGCATGAAGAAAATCATCCTGAACCCTGCAAGGCCCATGCTAATGTATGAAGAGAAGTACCAAATGGCCGACTGTACATCAGTGTGAGCCGTGGATGATTTTAGCACTTAACGCACTCGGTTGCAATTTAATTTTACCATGCTGTGTGGCTGGATGTCAGGTCTCTCGAGTGCAATTGTGATGCAGTTGAGGAAGATGAAGACCAGCACGACGTGATCAAACATCCTGTGAGTGATGACCTTCTGACAACGCAGACGGAACCTGCACACAGCGACAGAGAAAGGGCTCATGTATGAGGAGGTCACTTGTATTAGTACCTAGAGCTGTATTTGGAATTATATCCAATGTGGGTGTGGCCTAAACCTCTCCATATGAAAAAAAAAATGTCTCTGAAAGTTCCTCCACATGAAAATCAGAATTAAAGTAAAAACTTGTCAGGATGTCCTGCCAGTGTGTCACATGACCTATTCTGTGACATCATCACCTACTGAATGACCTACACACTCTGTGATGATGGCACAGAGAGGTGTTACCACCCTGAGACATCCCACTCACACAGCTTTACACACTGCTTCTTTACCAACGTTCTTGACTAGATCAGATCCCTAGTGAAACTTTCTGTTTTGTATCTGTTTAGAACAAACTATTGGTTAATTCCAAACGTTATATCCATATTCGCTTTTCTTACTGTTGTTTCCCCACACCCCCCGTACACTTATTTATACTCACTTGTTTTGAGGTGAGAACACATACAGTGACCAGTCCTCGTGATCTCTGCACCATTGAGGCTTATATGGCTCCAAGATCCTTTTCAGAAGAACACACCAGCTCTATAAACATGAACAAAGAAGTACAAAACAACAGACATAAGAATGAATCCTCGGGGGTCAACGCCTACTTTTGCCCTTTGGATACCCAAGTTTAACATTCAATATATATCTAAAAATGCATTTCAGATACGTCAGTGGCGTTTGAGAGCAGTTATTTCTTCAGTGCAGATACAGATTGTAGTCTTAAGCATGTTTAATAAATAAATAAATAAAAGTGGAATCAATCAAATAAAAATCAAAAATAAAGTAAGAAATCCTGCTGTTTATAAAACTGGTATAAAAAGAATAAATCGACTGCAGGAGGGATAATTACAAAGCAAGACAGATGGAAAGAGACAGAGTTATGGCCTTGAACTAGATCTACAGAACACACAGGGTCTATTGTCATGCAGCATAAATTAGGAATATACTTCTGGCTAAAAATCTGCCGGTGCAGGGGGTGTTTATGACTTCATTCCTCTCTTAAATTTTTCACCTTTCAAAGCAGCCCAAAATAAATAGGCTCATTAAACTAATGACTTGGTAAACACAAACCACCGAGTCATTCTTGTGGGCGTGGCTGATCATAAGAGACGGCAGCTGGTTACAGTTTTTCTCAGTCGCTTTGGCGCAATTCTCAGATCAGAATGTAAATTCTCATAACTATTAGTTCAACCTCCACAACATTTAGGTATTTGTGCACATGA
>JAQMYF010000009.1:1598747-1611286 GCA_030014195.1 Neosilurus mollespiculum
GAGAGAGAGTGTGTGTGTGTGTGTGTGTGTGAGAGAGAGAGAGAGAGAGAGATGGGGAGACAGAGTGAGGGAGAGGGAGAGAGAGAGATGGAGAGACAGAGAAAGAGGGAGAGAGAGACAGAGAACAGGAGAGACAGAGAGAGAGAGAGAGAGGGAGAAAGAGAGAGAGAGGGAGAGAGACAGAGAACGGGAGAGAGAGAGAGAGAGAGAGAGAGAGAGAGAGAGGGAGAAAAAGAGAGAGAGAGGGGGGGGGGGAGAGAGAGAGAGAAATTAAATTAATCTGAAGAGGTATTAGAGTAAAAATAAAAGCAGGAGCAAAAACCCTCCCACCCGACGACGTCACATCCACTTTGCTGAGGCTGATCTGAATGTGGTTCAGACTTCAGGCACTGTGTAAGAGTGTGTAATTATTTAATTAGCAGGATGTAATTAATCCCATCGCTTTAAGCGAGAGTGATGGAACACTACTGCACAAACACACAATCCAAAACTTTGCAGCGTCGACCAAAAAAAAAAGAAAGGAGGATGAGGAATAAAGCTGAGTGATGATCTGTACCCTCGATCTCCTCTACTCTTTGAAAAGAAAAACAAAAGAAAGAATGATAAAAGATGCAGATCTTAAATACAACCACAAAGGGATTTCCAAAAAAAAAGAAAAAAAAGACTAGAATAACAACAACAACATGAGCTCTTACATGCACAAACACGCAAAATGCCATCAATTCCAGTTCTCAACTCTGTTGGGAACGTCTCTCTCTCTCTCTCTCTCTCTCTCTCTCTCTCTCTCTCTCCCCTTTCCCTCCCTTTCTCACCCTCTCTCATCCATCTCTCTCTCTCTCTCTCTTCCCCTCTCATACCCATCTCTCTCTCCCCTCTATCTCCCCTCTCTCACCCATCTCTCTCTGCTCTTTTAAAGGAATAATGAAGTGAGAAAAGGAACTAGGACGAGTGCATTAATTCCGCCTTCCCTCGCTCTGTCACCTTTACCGTCTCCGTTAATCCCTGGTCTCTCCTTGTCTTGTTTCTATCCATCCGATCTCTCTCACCTGTCTCATTATCTCAACTACTTTTCTTTTCTTTCTTCCTCTCTTTAATTCTTTTCACCTGCATCTCCATATCTCTTCATCTACTCTTTACCTTTTCAGCTCTCTCCTTCTCTTTTCTCCTCTCCTCTTCTTCTTCACCATCCCTCTATCTCTCCTCCTTCATCATCCCTCTATCACTCCTCTCCTTCTTCATCATCCCTCTATCACTCCTCTCCTCCCTCATCATTCCTCTATCACTCCTTTCCTCTCCTCCATCATCATCCCTCTATCACTCCTCTCCTCCTTCATCATCCCTCTATCACCCCCTCTCCTCCTTCATCATCCCTCTATCACTTTTTTCCTTTTCTCCTTCATTATCCCTCTATCTCTCCTCTCCTCCTTCACCATCTCTCTATCTCTCATCTGCTCCTTCATCATCCCTTTATCACTCCTCATTCTTCATCATCCTTCTATAACTCCTCTCCTCCTTCATCATCCCTCTATCACTCATCTCCTCTTTCATCACCCCTCTATCACTCCTTTACTCTTCTCCTTAATCAACCATGTTACTCCTCTCCTCCTTCATCATCCCTCTATCACACCTCTCCTCTTCTCCTTCATCATCCCTCTATCAGTCCTCTGCTGTTCACCTTCATCATCTCTCTCTCACTCCTCACCTCTTCTCCTTTATCATCCCTCTATTACTCCTCTCCTCTTCTCCCTTCCATCCCTCTATCTCCCCTCCTTTCCTTCATCATCCCACTATGTCTCCTCTTCTCCATCATCCCTCTTTTCCTTTTGTTTTAATCTGTTTTTCCTGTTCCATCTCGTACACATTTACTTTCCTTTTCTTTTCATTCTTTTCTTTTCCTTCTTTTCTTCATTTCCAATTTCTTCTCTCCTTCATCTCTTTTTCTCTGTTCAGACTTGAGCAAATTTCAGTAACTCAAGTCGACATTACATCAGTATTGACTTGACGTCTTCTTGCCTTTTTAATCTGCTTTTTTCATCTGCATCTCTCTCTCTCTCTCTCTCTGTCTCTCTCTCTCTCTCTCTCTCTCTCTCCACTTTTCCTCTTATTGCTATTTTGTTCTGTCCTATGTAGTTTCCTTCATTCACTTTTTCTTTCCCTTTAATTTACTTTTTCCTTTTTTATTTGTTTAACTTTTTTCTTTCCTTAGTTTTCACTCGTTTTCTTTTCCTTTTATTTCCTTTTTATTTTTCATTTGCTTCCCTTTCTTTTTTTCTTAATTTTTTCCTTTCTTTATCTTTCATTTCCATTCTCTTTTTTTGACCTGATTGACCTGTTTTTCATTCCTTTAGTATTCTCTGCTTTACTTTTTTATTCTCAAACCTCCGTTTTTACTATTTTTAAACTTTTTACTCTTTTCATCTCTTCTCCTCCAGTCTCTCTCCATCTTTTTTATGCCTCTCAGTAATCTAGATAAAAGGTTAAATCAATATTGACATGAGGAATGTTCCTTGTATTCGGAGTCTGGTTCCACGGTTCCTTATATTGATTTTCTGAGCGCCACATTCAGATGACTAAAATTACCTGCATGTACTTCATGCCTCTTCTCCAAATTTCCTTAAGTGGAAGCATCTATGGCAGGGTTTTTTCCCCAATACTGTCTAAATACAAGTGCCTTTAATCCACTGAAATATCAGGGACAGAAAATACTGACTGAAGACAGAACCCAGTGGTACAGAATGGAATAGAATAGCACTTGATGTAGCACAGTCTGTGAGTCCATATTTCAACTGCTTCCATTACTGTCCGAGAAGCTACTAAAAAGTGTCACGCATGTCGAGTTGTAACAGAGATGACATAACCTTTGACCTTTTACCTCAGCCTGGAAGCCTTCTACCAAAATGGCCACCAGCAAGTTGAAGAGGACGTAATTGCCAAAGGTCATGAGCGCGACGAAGTAAAGCGCCGCCCATGGAGAGGTGGACGCCATGCCGTTATACAGCACCACATTCCAGTCCTCCTGCGTTAGGATCTGAAAACATCACAGTGTGGTGAGAGAGAGAGAGAGAAAGAGAGAGAAAGTTGACAGTAAGAGTAAAGGACACAGTGCTGGAGGAGGAACGTCTCTCCTAATCACTGTGGCTCTCAGCTCACAGCAAACACTAATTATTCTGTCAGTCCACACGTTACATTCCTTTACTCATCCCTTATTTCCTCTTTTATTTATTCTCCTTTGATTTTCTACTAATGAAGCAGAGTAGATACTGTCACTAACACCTTTTAAGAAGACTGAAGCAAAGGAGCCTGTGATATTTAAAAGACAGTTTAAATTATTCCATTTTGAACTTTTTGTCAGGAAGTGAAGGTTTTTTCTTTTTTTTCGTTTGTCTCGGAAGCTGGGTGACACTTACTGCGCCTGTATTTCGTTACAGAGCCCTGAGGTTTTTTAGTATTATTATTAATAGTCACTGTCTCCTCTCTGCTTCCTGTTTTCCTTTTATTCCAGTTCTGTTTTTCATTATTGGTTCTTTTTCCCAGACTTCCTGCACTGACCCAATAACGTCCACATGTTATTTATGTTTTAAACATATTTATTTAATATTTTCATAATGTGCAGTAAAAATTAGAAACTTGATTGAACTAGGTAGCATCTCATAGAGAAAAGTAAAGCTTAAAGAAAATTTGAAATAATAATATTAATAATAATAATCATTATTATTATTATTATTATTATCATTATTATTATTATTATTATTATTATTGTTATTATAACCTGAAATAATAAAATTATTAAACAGTGATTTGCGGGGTCCAAGCAGTTTTTGCAGGAATCACCTGCAATAGATAGCTTAATATAAATGCTAGTTTTGTCACATTAGAAATATTTGAAATGTCTGCTGAAAGCTGATTTGCTGACGCTGGTCTTAATGTATGTTTCATGAGGTACAGTGTGGGTGAAACAGATCAGACTCATCCTGGTTACCTGGAAACAGTCAAAAATTTTGCAAGAAAAGAAAAGGAAAAAAAAAAAAAACAAAAAAAAAAATATATATATATATATATATATATATATATATATAAAAAAACATACATTGATATAGATGCGGGAGGAGCCTAACTTTCACGTATACTGAATTTCGTTTGAGAACAATTTAGGTATTTAAAAAAAATCCAGATTGAATCAGTACTTCTACTGTACTACATTTACAACATCAAGACACACACACACACACACAGACACATTACTGCCTGTTTTATTGCCCCTAGCAATGAAATATTTGTTTATAGAAGATGTGAAGCATCTGTCTGTTGTCTTTGTCTGTTTAACTTCACCTTTATCCTCATGCCATGGTACATCTTCCTCTTCCTTGCTCATTAAATATTCAGCCAAAGTGCTCATCAAGTTGCTTTCACATTTTTATTAGCTTGTAGCTTTATGTACAGTCAGATTTAGGTTGAGAAGAACAGAATATTCTGCTTACTTTAGGTATTTTTCTGGCACGCGCGCACACACACACACACACACACACACACACACACACACACACACACACACAAATCCAGTCCACAGAGAGAGATTAGGGAAATTAAAGTGCAGCAGAAACCCTGACCTCCATGTTGTCCCTGGGAGCCTGCAGTTAATACAGACCCATATCCACACTTACGTGAGCGTCACCCCCCCGAGTGACCTCATCAAGTGAGCAATATTACAAGTAGACACAGAGGCCTGGCTCAGGTTTTGATGGAGTGCTTTTTTTTTTACATATTTACGATAATAATCGTTGTAACACCGTAACGTCTAGAATGTGTTAAGTGTTCCCTCTCCAAACTTGCAGATGGCACACTACACCAAACACAACAGTGTTTCAATGGCACTGATCTCTGGGGATGCATCCCAAAACCCTTATTTGTCGTTTCCTCGATTCTCGATTGAACCGGATCTTCTTTCCGACCGTCCCAATTCTCTTTTTTGTGCATTGATGAACGAAGCTCGAGGGGCACAGATCGAAGAATAATTATACACAAGACCAGCCTTCCTGAAAGAGCTGCACACTAGCGTATAAGTAACACGCCCCGTTTTTAGGCAGCAGGTCAGCTGTGACCCCATCATCAGTAGCAGATGTTGCTTTATGTAACGCATCAGAGAAAACAATGTCCCATTTCTCTTACAACACATTTCCTTGATTCCACACTCCTCACATCATTTCTTTCAATGTTTACTTGGTGGGAGGGACTGAGACGTAAGGATGAAATGCAAGTGAGTGAAACTAGGATACAGGAGTTTGGAGATGCACCCCTAGAGTTTGCACACTGGAAAAATTGAAGCCATGTAGGCACCATCTTGGTGAGACCACTTTACTCTTGAAAGATTTACTCTAATAGTATGAAAAGATGTAAACAATGAAAATCATTACATCTGCAATGTACATTCTGTTTGAAAACCTTTGTCTGGGCCAAATTAAAGTGACACAAAGCTGTTTTTAAAAAATTTAAAAATATAAATTATATCAAGTATCAGTAAAATAATTGTTAAAGTTAAAAAGTTGAATGAATGTAAAACATAACATTTAGCAGTGGGATTTTTCAGGTTTTCGAGCTGGATTCTATTCACTCATTCTTTCATTCATTTTCTGAACCTTTAATCCTAATTAAGATCACAGGGAGGCTGGCGCCCATCTCAGCCGACTTTGGGCAAGGGCAGAGTACACCCTGGACAGCTCGCCAGGCTATTGCAGGGCAGAAACACGCTGACAGCAATCCAATGTACTACTCTTTAGGAATGACGAATGATTCTTTTACATGCCTCACACCACAGACAGTGAGAGACATGGCTGGCCTCTGATAACCGAGTTAGTTGCACTGGGGGGCTTCTAACCATATTACTACATATTAAAGTTCTATAGCAAGGTGGTTTCACCAATATGGCCACCATCTGGCTTTAAAAATGAAACAATAATGTGCACAAGTCTTTTATTTCTTTAGATCACTATTTTACTGTTACCGTTATATTTCCTACATGAATACTATGGTATTATAATCACTTCCTGTCTGCACTTCCTGTCTGTAGCAAAGTTCTTTTATTTTGCAAATTCTGAGTGTTTTGAGACTTCTGTTTGGATTTGGCAAATTTTGCATTTTTTAGTCTCCAGTGTTGGCACTCTGTAAGACTACATTATTCCTGCACTTCAAGAAAAAGAAAAAAGATGAGGGATTATTTATAGAACCTAATCATAGTGACTACTTGTTTTTCAAAAGCTTTCAAGGTAACCAGAAATGGATAAAAAGTCCTGTGAGATTTTAAGAGCAATTTTACTGCAGAGAGACAATTCTTAGAGATGAAGTGACCATTTTAATCCTGAATGAGAGAACTCTCTCGAAGTTCTCACACTCTCCTGGTCGCAGTGTGCTCACGTCATTAACACCCTGAGGGAACAGTGAGGGGACATGACGCCAACCTGGAACACGGTGACGATGGCCCAAAGCAGTGAGTCGAAGTTCTTCCTGTCCGAGATGGTGTCCCCATTCTCCAGGCGCAGGGTGAACTTACACCCAAACAGATGCATGCCCAGGATACTGCAGATGGAGAGGGACAGAGAGAGGGGAGAGAGAGAGAAAGAGAGAGAGAGAGAGAGACAGAGAGAGAGACAGAGAGAGAGAGAGAGAGAGAGAGAGAGAGAGAGAGGATGGATTTATCCTTAAGATAAAACAGGATGTACTGGGCATGCTCCAAAATCTATAATGGTTTTAATTGTGTATAAATAAATTTTTGAATGCTTCATCATAGAATATTAATGATTCAGAGACACCCCCACCACACACACACACACACATATATATACACACACACAGCATTAAATTTGATGAACATTATACATGTTGATTTAAATCTCTATTAATGACTTTAGGAATTAAAAGCAGAAAATAAAAGCTTTTAAATTCTATCTTACACATTAACACTACTCTGTGATGTCAGCTTGATGGGGCAGGGCTTTTTTTATTCCTTTACTTTTATTGAGATTTAGAGGTCAGGTATCAGTGAAAAGTTTCCTCGAAGCAAATCTTCCCAATCCAGACACCCTAACTGTGCTACTACACATTAAATCTTTATTTTTGACTTCCTAAATGTTTGATGTTGTGGGTTAGCTCAGAAATATAGACCTGAAATTGAGTGCAGAGGAAAACTCCAAACTACAAACCTTAACTAAAGAAAAGATAATGTGCTTTAAAGTGATACACATACAGATATGAATAGCAGCGTTTCCATCTAGGCCACACCCACCTTCAGTTTAAATACAGATGTGAATATCAAACAATCAGTTTAGGCCACACCCACCTTCAGTTTAAATACAGATGTGAATATCACACAATCAGTTTAGGCCACACCCACCTTCAGTTTAAATACAGATATGAATAATCACACAATCAGTTTAGGCCACACCCACCTTCAGTTTAAATACAGATATGAATATGTTATAATACGTTCTAAGAGAGGCGACAAGATGCGAAATTTGCTTGTGCAACACAAAGCGTTGAGCTGAACTTTTACGCAATATGAGTCGATTATCAATCAGAGCTTAAAAATACTGTTGATTGACAGATGCTTCCAAACATGAACTTCCAATTAATGTACCTGTATGGAAACCATAAACACAAGTTTAAATGCCACATTAACTGTCTGGGACCATGTTTTTGAAATGCTCGGCATTTCCTGTTAGTTTATTTTTATATATACGTTTATTTAGAGCTACATGAAATGTACATTATGTGGTTGAGTAGTAACTCGAGTACATGGTTTTCCTAACGTCTTTTCCTAATGAAGCGTGTTAACAGCTAAATTTGAATAAAAATGAATCAGTAGATAAAAAGTGGGTGCAGTTTAGAATAAAGTACTGCTGAAAGTGTACTCTGTCTAAATGGAGCTCCTTAACAAGTCTATAATTCTCCCTGTCATGATACCGGGCATGTGTCATTGGATAAACCCAGCAGGAGCGGTGACATTGTGGTGCTCTTTCTCTGGTAGAGGAGAGCAAACTGTTCTCGATTCATAATGTACAAGAGACTTTGTTCTATATTCACTGTGTGATAATAATAACTAGAAAAATTCCTAAAGAAATTTCAAGATGTGGCTGTAACTGCTGCCGGAAAATATGTGAAAACTGGCATGCGGAACTGTAGAACACAGAAAACGTCCTCACAGTTTACACAGGTTTCTAAGTAGCTGTGGCAAAACAGGTTGTGATACATCAAAGCATATACGCTAACCATTATTGCGGGGTTTATGGAGGACAAAAGCCATCCCCCATACGAACAGTTTTGGACTATCTATGTTATTAGCCATCCTACACTCAGGCTTAGAACATATGTAGTGCCGATGCAAAATTTCAGAAAGCTATCATGTATATGAGCTAAGCAATGTCCCGGAAAACTTTATATGTCCAAGGTCATTGTTCCAAGGTCAAAAGCCACATATGCAAACTAGCAAGGAGTATCTTATGGTACAGCTGTCAGTCAGAGGCTCTCCATTTCACTTCTACAAGTGCTGTTGATTCTAAACGTACATGGTCAGAACCAGCACACATTTCCCTCTGTTTTGATGTAATTTATTGGTGTAGAATGAAAATTATGGGAGTCAGAGCGATTTTAAAAAACGTTTTTCAAGATAATCATCTCTTTTCTCACCCTAATGATGAGATCATCCACTCTAGCCCAGAACATTCCACGCAATAGACACCCATTATAAATACACAAACTGACTCAAAAATCCTTATGACATTTGATCAAACATCAAGAGAAAACCATAAAAGGTATGAAATGTTGACTTCAGTGTCTACATATTAAAAGTTCAGCCAAGTTTTTATGTGAAAGTATGGCTTCTTGGAAAGGCGTCAAATGAGGTGAGTTTCATGATCGTTGGTCGACCTCTCCCCATTCATTTCAATGGGATTTTTGGCATCGTTTTTGGCTAATTGTGTTGCCATGGAAACGCAAAACGCTAATAAAAGTAATAGCACACTTTGCGGTGCCGAGACGCACATTTAGATATATATATGTTGTGTGGGTGCACTTTGCCGTTTGGGCCGCATTAAGTGTGGCGAAAGAAGAATAAAAATAAAGAGAACCACTTTTTCTGGGTGAATAGTAATATGTGTCTGCTCTTAAGCGCCGCCACATAATAATAATAATCTAAATATTATGAAAATATGAGTTAAAATAAACTCAAACAATATAAGATAATGATAATAGAAGTTCTCACAGACCTGCTATAGGGAAGTGTGGTGCTGCTCCTAGTTTCACTCCGAAATATTTTGAAGCGGGAAATATGGGAGGGAGTTACCTAGGCAACAAGAGCTGAGAGGTGAGGAGATGCGCCTCTCTCGCCAGGCAATGTCGTGTCGCTCAGTGGCAAGCAATTTGCTTGTCACTTCCTGTGTTCTAAACTGTCTTCCAGTTTAGGCTACACCCACCTTAAGTTTAAAGACAGATATGGATTGCAGCCTTTCCATCTAGGCCACACCCAACTTTACCTAAAATACTGAAAACAATAGTAGCTTTTTCTTTTAGGACACACCCACACCCTAGTTTAAATACAGATATGAATACCACATATCAACTTTAAATACTGTCACAAAGAGCACCTGTTCATTTTAGGCCACAGCCATTTCAAGTTTAAATACAGATACAATAACAGCCTTTCAGTTCAGGCCACACCCACCTTCAGTCTAAATGCAGATACAATAACTGCCCTTCAGTTGAGGCCACAACCACTAGTTTAAATACAGGTACAAATAGCACCTGTTTAGTTTGGGCTACACCCACCCCAAGTCTTAAAATGAGACATGCAGTTACAGTGTCACACTGTTGTGTTACACCGCTAATAAACACACATTCAGTATGAAAAAAGATTAGTGAGCACAAATCCATTCCTTCACCAGTTATAGCCAGCAAAGATGCTTCAGAGAGGGGGGGGAGAGAGAGAGAGAGAGAGAGAGAGAGAGAGAGAGAGAGAGAGAGAGAGAGAGAGAAGTGTGTGTTAGAGAAAATCTAAAGACTTTCTGACAATCTGTCAAGGACACAAATACAACAGGCTTTACAAAGTCATGATGAGACAGAGAGACAGACGGAGAGTCAGACAGGTAGGCAGACAAACAGGCAGGTAGATAGTCACAGATTGTCAGAGAAATTAATAGATAGACAGATAGATAGATAGACAGTCAGACAGATGGACAGGAAGACATAGATAATGGATAGTTGCACAGACAGATAATCAGATAGACAGGTAATCAGACAGACAGACAGAGAGAGATAATCAGATACACGGATCGTCAGACAGAGAGACATATAGTCGGACAGACAGATTGGTAGATGGATAGTCAGACAGAAAGACAGACTGATAGATAGATAGTCCAACATACTGACAGATAGTCAGACAGACTGATACACAGATAGTCTGATAGTGAGACACTGATAGACAGTCAGATCAGTTCTGGGGAATAAACAGACTTTGCAGTGATCAGTGATTGCTTCGTGTCATCACATGGTGTATTAGTGCAAATTTGTAATTACCAAACACACACACACACCTGAAGATAAAGATGAAGAGCATGAGCAACATGCAGAAGGTGGCCACATTGTCCATGGTCTTCATCAGGACCACGAGCTGCCTGCGGAGGGCTGGCAGGAAGCGAACCAGCTTTAGGACCCTGAGGAGACGGAATGTGCGCAAGACGGATAAACCTCCATCTGCCTGTCCGATGAGCTCCCACACACTGCAGAGAGAGTTAAAGTGGAACAGAGTTAAATCTGTGGGTGATGTTCCATCACATCAAATGCAAACATAAACGGATCAAAAGTACAACATGAATAAACTTTTATTCTCATCATCATCATCTTCTTCCGCTTAATCCGGGGTTGTGTCGCGGGGAAAGCAGCCAAAGCAGTAAGGTTCAGACGTCCCTCTCCCCAGCCACTTCCTCCAGCACTTCTGGGAGGACGCCGAGGTGTTCCCAGACCAGCCAAGAGACATAGTCCCTCCAGCGTGTTTTGGG
The DNA here is from genome assembly GCA_030014195.1 of Neosilurus mollespiculum. NCBI lineage: Eukaryota > Metazoa > Chordata > Actinopteri > Siluriformes > Plotosidae > Neosilurus > Neosilurus mollespiculum. The sequence continues at coordinate 1,609,790 of JAQMYF010000009.1, forward strand.
TCGACCCTGGGGTCTCTTCCTGTTTGGACATATCATACCAGGGAGGCATTCGGGAGGCATTCTAATCAGATGCCCGAACCACCTCAACTGGCTCCTCTCAGCATGGAGGAGCAGCGGTTCTACTCCTCCCGAATGGCTGTTCTTCTCACCCTATCTCTGAGGGAGAGCCCTGCCACCCTGCAAAGGAAGTTCATTTCAGCCGCCTGTATCCACAATCTTGTTCTTTTGGCCACTACCCCAAGCTCGTGACCACAGGTGAGGGTCGGAACGTAGATCATCTGGTAAATTGAGAGCTTTGTCTTCCGGCTCAGCTCCCTCTTCATCACGATGGACCGGTACAAGCTCCGCTTTACAGTAGAGGCTGCAACGATCCACCTGTAAATCTCCCGTTCCATCCTTCCCTCACTCTTGAACAAGACCCCGAGATACTTCATTAGACCTCATTCCAGACCCAGAGGATGCATTCCACCCTTTTCCAGCTGAGAACCCTGGCCTCGAACTTGATTTTATTCTCAGTATATTTTATTATGTTTGTAGATAATTATTTGTTGGACTGAAGTAAAAAATAAATGACCTCGTTGACCTCAGTGTATGTAAAATAAAACAGCAACTTATTATTCAAACAATACCATCACTGGTTTTTTTAATTTTAATAAAAAAATGTACTGCAAAGTATCAGAAACCATTCAGCGCTGCTCCAGTGTCTGTGAAGTGACAGCAATGCTCTGGAGATTTCTCAGCATCACCATAAGCATAGGAGCTAATGGATAACAGAATAATAATGAGGACATATAGAGAAAACTCCACAGATACCAGAGGGATTTTAAACGGAAACTCGTGCCTGATGATGACAATGATCAAGTCGAAGATGTTGTAGGGGTTGCTGATGTAGCCAAGCGGACCGCAGGCCAGCAGCTTCAGCACCATCTCCAGGGCAAAGAGGCTGGTGAAGACGATATTACTGATCTCCAGCACATCTGTCAGCTCAGCAGGCTGCAGAACACACACACATACACACACACACACACACACACACACACACACAAGCACAAACACAGGGGAGGGTAAAGAGGAAGAATAAAACACAAGAGACAAGGGGAGGAAAAAGAACATGAGAACGGAGTGACTTTCATAACAAGATGTATTAATTTTAGACTTCATAATACAGCAGGAGGCACAAACACACAAAGGAATGGACAAGTGGACGGATGATAAACAAAAAGAGGAATGAAAACACTGATATAGATAGATAGATAGATAGATAGATAGATAGATAGATAGATAGATAGATAGATAGACATACTTAGATAGATAGATAGATAGATAGATAGATAGATAGATAGATAGATAGATAGATAGATAGTAAGATATATACTTAGATAGATAGAGAGATAGATAGTAAGACATATACTTAGATAGGTAGATAGATAGATAGATAGATAGATAGATAGATAGATAGATAGATAGATAGATAGATAGACAGACAGACAGATTGAT
>JAQMYF010000009.1:1626060-1640273 GCA_030014195.1 Neosilurus mollespiculum
CTCTCTCTCTCTCTCTCTCTCTCTCTCTCTCTCTCTCTCTCTCTCTCTCGTTCTCTCTCTCTCTCTCTCTCTCTCTCATTTTCTCTCTTCTTGTCTCGTTTACTCTCTCTCTGTCATGCTTTCTTTAGCAGGTACCCTGCTACACTATATGCTTGTGGAGAACTGAAAGATCAAAAGGTGTGATTGTGGTTTAGTTAAGTTAATAACACTGCATGTCCAACGTGTGGAACGGTAACACAACCAATTTAGTAAAACACCAAGCAACATTCATAGTCCTGTTTTACTTCCATGTCCCCATTCCGCTGGAGGAAAAGTTCATGTTGTGGTATTATACATACAGTCTAACATGTAGTCTGCAACCCCCCCAAAAAATATGTTTTTATTTATTTATAAGGATACAGTGAATTTATCTTTAGCTCAAGCATTCCTCTACCCCCCTGGCTAACTGTGGCTTTGTAGTTGATGAACATACAAAGCAAATTGATTGAACTGTGTGAGCGTGTGTGGTCCGGAGTTTTTGATGTATACTCACGGTCCACCGGGACCTTCCCAATTTATCCGCATTGCACAAAAAACCTTGCTCTCTGCTGGGATTGACTGTTTCTCCAAGTCTATAAGACACTGCTATGCTCCTGTGATGAAGATGACATCGTGGTGTCCTCTACGCATTCAGAGTTAAAATACTCCACAAACAACCTCTTTTACTAATTTCTGTCATCTTGCAGTTGCTACACCAACAAGCATGAATTCTCATAAAAGGATAATAAACTATATCTCAAAGAAGTTTCATCCCCAAATACTGTATAATATTCGACTCTTCAAGGGATTAACAGAACATTTGTAATCATTGATATAGAATCGTAATGAAAATAAGGGAATTATTTTAAAATACACTTCACCCTCGATTTCCTGGATTATTAGGTCGGATAGGCTGTCCGGGAACCTCAAAAGTCCGGCAATCGCTAATGTCCGGGGTCCCCACCCTCTCCCGGACATTTACCATAACCTGTCCATTATGGTAAATATTCGCCATTATTCAGCAGCAGTCATGGACTTTTATAACACTTATCCGACACTCAATACACAATATTGTGTTTCCACAAACTTAAGGAGCGAATCAGCACATTCTTTTATCACATTCATTTTAAATGTGGGTTCCGGCTTATGGTCACTGTCTTCACTTTCACTTCGCTCTCGCGTCCCTGATGCCACTATCTGTTCATCGGACATTATTTCGTGCTGCTCTGCTGCTTCATTTTAGTCCATCCACTCAGAAGGGAACGGGCTGGACAAGAGGGAAGTTGAAAAATCATGACTGACCCGGACTTCCATCATCGATTCCCGGACTTGTCCGAGCATTTTTCCAGCAATACCAAATAATGTCCGGCTTTGGAGTTTGTACGGGTAATCTGAAATCCGTAAATAGGGGTACAGGAAATCGAGGGTGAAGTATAGAGTGAATCAAAGTGATCCACGTGACTTTTTATGCTAAGTTATACAATTATGACAAGTGATTCATTTCCATTTAAAGTGATTCAAACATAGTGATTCAGACTGATTCTATTGATTCATTTATGCCAAGTGAATCCATCATGGACTTGAAATGGATTATGGAGTGTTTCAAATGATTCCCTCAGGTCAAGTGAACAATTATGCCAGGTGAATCAATTTCAAACAGAGTGATTCATGCTGAGTAAATTGTTTAAGCCAACTTCAAAACACAGTGAATAAACAGATTTGCTTAGTCACTGATGGACAGTGAACCAATTTATTATATATATTACATACAAATTATAACACATGAATTGTTATTATCAAACAATGTGATTTACTAATGCCAAGTCAACTGATTATGCCAAAAGAATTAGTTTTAATTAAATTGATTCAAACACAAAGATTTACTTTATCCACTCATGTCAATGAATCAATAACATCAAGTGATTCATTTCAAACAGAGTGATTCAACCACAGTGATTTACTTGATTACTCATGCCAAGTGAACCAATTATGCCATGTGAATTATTTTAGAACAAAGCGATTCACTTGGTCATTCATACCAAATTAATCAATTATTCCAAGTGAATTTCTTCCAAACATATTGAATAAAACAGAGCGATTCAATTAGTTCACTCATGTCTAATGAATCGATTACAGCAAGTGAATCATTTTCAAACTCATGCCAAGTGAACTCTGGAACTGGCTCTGGTGGGCTCTGGAACTACCAGCCTGCTGTTAAAAAGGCTGATTTTACCTCTGCCATTGCTTCTCGCTACTCTCTTGACTTTCTTGCACTAACTGAAACCAAGATTTCCCCACACAACTCTGCTACACCTGCAGCTCTTTCTTCTTCTTATGCTTTCTCTCATACTCCAGGAGTAACTGGGAGAGGTGTTGGTACGGGTCTGCTCCTGTCTTGGAGTTGGTGCTTCACACCCCTCTCTCTGTCTCATCTAGGCATCTCTTCCTTTGAGCTTCAGGCAGTAAAAGTCTCCTCTCCAATCAGCCTCTTCATTATTGTCATTTACCGCCCTCCTGGACCCCTAGGACACTTTTTAGAAGAAATGGACACACTCCTTTGCACTTTCCCCACTGACAACACCCCTCTCACTCTTCTGGGAGAGTTCAATCTCCCCTGTGACAAGCTTCATTCCTCCCTCTTCTCTATTCCTTGGGAATCTCCTAGATCTTGTTTGCAGTCATCCCTCCACAGTCACAGGCATTACTGCCACATCACTTCACATCTCTGACCACTACATGGTTTCCTTTACTATCACCTTACCTATTTCTACCAAGGACAAGGAAACAAAGCATCTAAACTCTTCCCTGTTCTGGCTCCACATGGTGGAACTTCCTCTGGAACTTCCTCTTGATGTCCGGACAGCTGAGTCACTGGATATCTTCAAACGACGGCTGAAAACCTACCTTTTTGCAAGTACTTAGATTAGCACTATGTTTTACACACAAACACACACACACACACACACACACACACACACACACAAAATAAATAAATAAAATAAAATTCCTGCACAAAACACCTATCCACTGAGTTTTTGACTGATGGTATACTTAGTCTGTGTCCTGACAAACCAGTCTAAGAATATATACTGATAGTGACTTTGAAGCACTTCTGTAAGTCTTCTAAATGCTGTAAATGTAAATGTAAATGTAAAGTGAACGAATCATGCCAACTGAATTATTTTCAAATGAAGTGGTTTAAACTGACTGATTTACTCTGTACACTAATATTAACTGCACCATTGATATTAAATGAATTAAAGAAGGTGTTTATCATGATTGGAAGGAGTCTCCAGTGTCAGAGCTTTCTAACAGACAGAGGTAAATCTGTAACTTTTTGTTCTCAGATGCAATAATGGGATGGCACAGTGGCATAGTGGTTCACAGGCTCCAGCCTCCCCGCAACCCTAACAGGATTAAGAGGTTCGGCAAATGAATGAGTATTTGACACAAAAATTTGTAAAAATTTAAAAAAAAAGTATGGGGTCAATAGTCTTTGTTTATTGCTGCTAGAATGTAGAGAACATGTTTCTAAGATGATACTCCGTATGAAATGTATAAATGGATAAAAAGTGACATGGCAGAATTATTTTGGACATGTGTACTTCTCCTGTGTATATAACCCCCATGTGTTTGTATCTGAGGACTTAGAAGGTCAATATTTAGTTCCGCAGATCTACTAAGTGTACATAAATAGTATGAATTAAATCTTGGACCTGTGTCGTTCACTTTCCATTTTTTTGCCGCAATGCCTTCCCACAAGAAACAGACAATATAATGGAGGGGTATAAGGCTGATCGCCAAGAATGGCAGAGATTAAAACCCTCGATGCCTCGGTGCGGCACTCTATAAGCCGGCTGGCTCCTCGCCAAGTCATCTCCAGCACTCCCATTTGAACAATCTCCGGCTGAGCTTCACAGCATGAAAAAACAACAGCGGAGAACAATGGGAAGAGGAAGGTGTCAGGATGGGAGCTGGTTTTATTAAAGCAGGGACACAAGACTTTGTTTTAGAAATTCAAGTTCATAAATCTAGTAGCCCCCCGCCAAAAAAAAGAAGTTAAAATAAATAAATAAATTAATTTTATTAATTTGGGAAGTGAATTCCTTTAGAGTACATGGATAAATTCATACACTGGGCTAATAAATGGGGGAAATTACAAAGGGGGAAAATTACAAGAGAATATGTTTTAAACTGAGAAACATGGAAATAATGTTTTAGGCCACGTTTACCAGACCTAGGCAAAATTCCTTGTCTTGTGCCTCAGAGTGATGATGAACTCAAATTTGGAATTACCCCATGTAATTTATTTAGTGATTCACACAGGGTGACCATTTGGTAACACATCCCAAGTGAATCAATGCAGCCATATGAAAATGATTCAAAACAATTGATTGAATTTGTTCACTCATGTCAAGTGAATCAATCAATTCATTTATTCATTCTTTAGTTAATTCCTTCATTTACCAAACCACTTTATTCTATTCTGCCGTGGGCAGACTGGAGCCTATCTCAGCCTATCTCAGCCAACACTGGACCAAAGCAGGGTGCACCCTGAATAGCTCGCAAGTGCCAACACACACAACCATTCACAACACCTAGGGGCAATTTAAAACAGCCATTTTGCCTAATGTGCATGTATTTGGACTGTAGAAGAAAACCGGAAGGCCCAGAGGAAACCCTTGCAAGCACGGAAGGAACCTGCAAACTCCACACAGAAATGCATTTCTGAGCCTGGGACTCGAACCCAGATCCTTCTTGCTGTGAGGTGGCTGTGCTAACCACTAAACCAACAAGGAATCAATTCATTCATCCATTCATTTTCTAAGCCACCTAATTCTAATTAAGTGAATAAATTCATTCATCCATTCATTTTCTAAGCCACTTAATTCTAATTAAGTGGATAAATAATTAGGTAGGCTAATCACAGGTAGGCTGGCGCCCATCTCAGTAGCCTACTACTCTGGGCGAGGGCGGGGTACACTCTGGACAGCTTACCAGGCCATTGCAGGGCCAACACACACACACACAACCATTCACACTCACACCTATGGGAGATTTGGTACAGCCAATCAACCTACTGTGCATGTTTTTGGACTGTGGGAGGAAACCAGAGTACCCGGAGGAAACCCTTGCAAGCACGGAAGGAACCTGCAAACTTCACACAGTAATGTCTTCACTGAGCCTGGGAATCGAACCCAGGACCTCCTTGCTGTGAGGCGAACGTGCTAGCCACTGCACCACCGTGCTGCCCGTGAACAAATTATACTAAATGAATTCTTTTTTAAGCATGTTGATTCAAACAGCGTAAGTCAATTGGTTGACTCATGCCAAGTGAATCAGTTATGGCAAGTGAATCATTTTCAGACAGAATAATTTACTTGGTACATTTATGAAAAGTGAATCAATTAAGCTGAATTAATTATCTTCAAACACAGAGTGATTCAAACAGAGTGGTTCAACTATATCCATGCAACGTGAACCAATTCAACCAGGTTGGTTGCACAAGGGGAAAGTTTTTGATTACTGGATTACTGATCCCCAGGTCGGGGGTTCAAGCCCCACTATCAACGGGTTGTCACTGCTGTCCCCCCAGTGCAGCTAACTGGGTTATCAAAGGCTGGCCATGTCTCACACTGTCTATGGTGAGAGGCATGTAAATGAACCATTGCTGATTTTCGTCAAGAGGAGGATGCACATCCGTCAGTTTCTGTTTCTGCCCCGCGATGGCCTGGCGAGCTGTCCAGGGTGTACTGAGATGGGCGCCAGCCTTCCCGCAACCCTAATTAGGATTAAGCGCTTCAGAAAATGAACGATGAAATGATTATATCTGAGCTGTGATCACATGAAGATGATCTAGGTCCTATAGTTTGCTGTTAAATGCACGACAACATCTCTCTTTCCTGTGATAACTAATTCCAGACACTCACCATGTTCTACAAAAAGCACCGAAACACAATCACCAGTTGTATCGATGTGATTTAGGATGTTACAATCCCTCCTTTAGCATGATTATATCTTCAAATCTGACCAAAAGTAGCATGGTATCTCAAATATAAGTGCCTCGGACTGCCTCTAAAATCCCCTTCTTTACAAACCGCTCGCTGTAGTATCAGTACCACATGATGCTGCTGTTCGTTAGCAGTCAGGACTGTTTATACCAGATGTAATGTTCACGTATTTGCTGCTACATGCTCATTATTTCAGAGAGTAATTTGTTTCAGTATGATTTCCGTTCTACACTCTTGCTGCTCCTGCTGTTCCAGATTGTTGCTGTGTATTTATTCTGACTTTATTATCTGCTCATATGTAAACACTGCACATCTTTAGGATGAAAATATTACTTGGCCTGTTTTTTTCCCCTTTTCTTATAGCTTCCAAAGAGAGAAAAAAAACTATAATTGAAGCAATAAATGAATAAAAAGTATGACATGTTATTTTGTAATGAGCCGTAGATGTAATTATTTTCATGCTGCTCTGGTATAAAAGGAATAAAACACTCACGCTCTTGCATCGTCATCCAGGAAGCAGCGGTTGCGCAGTAATCCCGCCCACAACTGCACACCCACAATTCCGAAGATAAAAAACACAAAGAAGCATAGCAGCAAAACATTTCCAAGCATTGGTAAAGTGTCCAGCAGCAATGTCACCAAGATGCGCATACCTATAAAGAGAGAGAAAGAGAGAGAGAGAGAGAGAGAGAGAGAGAGAGAGAGCAATGTCTGCTGGAGTATAAAATCATAGAAACATTTCTTGAATAAAATTTAACAGAAAAATGAACAAGAAACATAAAAGGGTACACAGAGGTTGTACAGCAGTTTTAATGTAAATATTGTTTTAGTCAGATAAGAACATATAGCAGCCCAAAAAATATTCCTGATACATTAGTTATACTGAGTCATGTGTCAATAATCCTGGTGAATCAATATTCCTAATTTGTGAATCAATATTCCTAGGTCGTGATCAATATTCCTGAGTTGTGAATCAGAATTAATGAGTCATGAATCAATATTCCTGAGTTGTGAACCAATATTCCTGAGTCATGAATAGGTATTCCTGATTTATTAATCAATATTTCTGATTTGAGAATCAATAGTCATGAGTCATGAATCAATATTAATGAGTCGTGAATCAATATTAATGAGTCGTGAATCAATATTCCTGAGCCGTGAATCAATATTTATTTGTAAATCAATATTCCTGAGTCACGTGTCAGTGTTTCTGAGATGTGAATCAACATTCCCTAGTTGTAAATCAACATTTTGGAATCATGTATCAAGTTTATATTAATTAACTAAAGCGAATCATTAGAAAGAATCAGATCTTTAACCTGTTTCTAATCAGCCACTCTGAAGTAAGAGCCAGTACAATTTTATTCACACGTCCTCACACTCTGTACTTCATTTTAACATCCAGATAAAATAATCATGTCTTATGTTTCAGTTCTATAAACTGTGTTCACTTCTATGCACTTTACCTGCTACAATGTGTGACGTGTATAATTTATAAGCAACAGTGACTCCAAATGCATCTTAAAAAATACATCATTCATTCACTTTCCATCAGCATCAACATTCTGTTTCAGTGATGCGTTACGGGAACTCGAAAGATCCAGAGAGAACAGCTTTTAAAAAAGTTACACAAAATGCCTACAAACAGAAAATATGATGCCGAAGTCTATTTAAGGGGTAAGCATCTGTGGTGGCTAGGTTTCAGATTGGAACAATTCATATTTTATTATTAAAATTATAAATACTGGGGGTGCCAAAATATTTGATACTCATTTAGAAGGTCATGAATGTTCCATGTTGGCTTGCAAGAATTACTTTTAGTACTAATTTTATTTCTTTGCTGTTGGAACTTTGTTTCCCATTAGCACCCAGTTAGCACTCTCAGTCACTCACTCACTCATTTGCTGAACTGCTTACTCCTGTTAGGGATGCTGGGAGACTGGAGCCTACCTCAGCTGACTCCGGGCAATGGCGGGGTACACCCTGAACAGCTTACACACACACACACACACACACACACACACACACACACACACACAAACACAACCATTCACACTCACACCTTGGGGCGATTTGGAACAGACAATTAGCCTAATGTCTTTGGGCTGTGGGAAGAAACCAGAGTAACCGGAGGAAACCCACACAAGCACGGTGAGAACATGCAAACTCCACACAAAAATGCCGCCCAAGTTAGCAATGTTTTGCTAAAATTATTGTTTATACCCACACGAATGTAATTTTTTTTAATTGTTTAAGTTAAAGCCCACCTAATCCATACTCCTTCTGTACATTTCTTTTCTCCACCTTCCTGATTTATTTATTTTTATTTTTATTTATTTGTTTATTTATTACAATTATTATTTATTACAATATTGTTTATTTATTATTATTATTATTTTTTTTATTAAAATGGTCCATCACATCCACCATGTCTTTGAACTCAATTACACATCCTGGTTCCTAGGTGGATGACAGCACAATGTGATGAAACACTTCTGTAAGTAAGGATATAGTCCTGGCATGTTATTTGGCTTCTGCTGTTAGCAGAAATTCAGAACATGACTAACACTCACTCAGATCACAATGTGACCTGCTCCAGCATTTTCAGACACTTTGCCCCAGAACAACTCCATTTTAATTTTTCTACTTAATGCCTTCTGGTGATACCAGTCTTACTTTTGCTCTTCTCAGACAAGCTCATTTAAATTTCCTCTGTTCTCAGAGCTTGTTTACAACATAATATGCAAATAAATGTTTCAGATCTTTTTTATTTTTAATTTACAAAATCTCTTCTTACAATCGAAGAAATTGTCCTGTTGACTGTAATATGATATCCTGTAGTATGTCTTTATTCATTCTTTAGTACTGCTACCTGTAGTGCTGTTTTTCTGTATAATCAAATATAACATTATTGAATTTGGTATTCATACATTAGTGTTGACTTTATTTGTTGCTCTTACTTTGATGCTGTTGACATTTTTAATGCTGACCTTAGCAATGTTACCTGGAGCACTGTTTACACCGGTAACGTTGTCTGTAGTATAGACCCACTGAATGGTGATGTCACTGGTCACCTGATCCAGCTTCTTCAGGTTGGCAAAACAGAACATATTAATCATTTACAATTCTATTTACTATTTTAACATGATAAACAAAATGCAGGTTAACTGTTGTGCACAAATGCACAAAGCATTTTGTTAAAGATTCAGGTATCTGTTTCCACCCGTTTCTGAAGGATAGCAGCGGAAAATTATAGTGGTAAAGGACTCAAAAAGAGAAATGCCTGGATGATCCTCTGAAGCTGTGGGAACCTTCAGAGCCTCATATCTATCTGAACATCAATTTCATTCATCCATCAATTCGTCCATCCATCCATCCATCTAGCTGTTTTTTATGGGGAGTATTAACTTTGGGATTCACACATGAATTATTGAATTTTAATATTTGCTTTTATATGTGATAAACAACATGGCGGTTTGCTGCTATGCATAGTCCACAAAGCCTTTTTTTAAATTTCAAAGAAATTTAATCTGGCAAAGGACTCTCAAATGACCAGAGCCTTAAATTACAGTACTTGCTAACTCATGTGCTTTCCAGAGGATTATTTAAAAACAGTTACTGTATCCATAACAAAACTGTTAAATAGTGTAAACACACCTTAAATAGTGATTCATACATCCTATAAGGTGAGTGTGCTTTTTATTTGAATTTTCCAATTTGAATGCTTCAGAGATAGAAAACCGGTAACAGCAGTCTGCATGCACTGTTTTAAACATTTTAAATCATTAAACTTAATTCAACTTACCTCACCTCGAACTGGCAATGTGAACTCATACATATTCTAGATTTTTGTCTAGTGAAGTTTGTTTAATGTTCATTAAACAGGCTGATGATTCATGTGAAAGAACATGAAGCCTCTCTTTAGCAGCAACCAGTCTGCCATAATATATTTATAACGCAACTTTATCCAAGTTTGTGATTAGTTTTGAGTTTGTTGTGGATTTTTGATGAGACTGCCATTGTACTCATCCTGCTTCTTTGTCGTTTACCAACACTGTGACTTAGCATGCACGGAAAACATGAATCAAATCAACAACATTCAATGGGCTAATTGTTTACACCAATAAAGTTGTATGTAGTATTGCTTGCACCAGTAAAATTGTCGGTAGTACTGTTTACACCAGTAAAGTTGAATGCAGTATTGTTTACCTCAATAAAGTTGTTGGTAGAAATTTCACACAAGTAAAGTTGCATGTCGGTAGTATTGTTTACACAAGTAAAGTTGTATGCAGTATTGTTTAAACAAGTAAAGTTGACTGCAGTATTGTTTGCACAAGTAAAGTTGTATGTAGTATTGTTTAACCATGTTGATTGTAGTATTGTTTATACAAGTAAAGTTGTCGGTGGTATTGTTTACACGAGTAAATTGTTCTGTAGTATTGTTTACACAAGTAAAGTTGTTTGTGGTATTGTTCACACTAGTAAAGTTGTATATAGTATTGTTTACACAAGTGAAGTTGTATATAGTATTGTTTACACAAGTAAAGCTGTATGCAGTATTGTTTACACAAGTAAAGTTTAGTGTTGGTAGTATTGTTTACACAAGTAAAGTTTTATGTTGGTAGTATTGTTTACACAAGTAAAGATTTATGTTGGTAGTATTGTTTACACAAGTAAAGTTGTATGTCAATAATATTGTTTACACAAGTAAAGTTGTATGTCAATAATATTCTTTATACAAGTATAGTTGTATGCAGTTTTAATTAAACAAGTGAAGTTTATTGTAGTATTGTTTATACATTAAGGTTGTCAGTGGTACTGTTTACAAAAATAAAGTTGTATGTAGTATTGTTTACACAAGTAAAGTTGTATGTCGGTAGTATTGTTTACACAAGTAAAGCTGCATGCAGTACTGTTTACAAAAGTAAAGTTTTATGTTGGTAGAATTGCTTACACAAGTAAAGTTGTATGTTGGTAGCATTGTTTACACAAGTAAAGTTGTATACAGTATTGCTTAAACAAGTAAAGATGATTGGAGTATTGTTTATATATTAAAGTTGTCAGTGGCATTGTTCACAAAAGTAAAGTTGATTGTAGTGCTGTTTACACTAGTAAAGTTGGTGGTATAGTTTACATAAAGTAAAGTTGTATGTAGTATTGTTTACACTAGTAAACTTGTTGGTGGTATTGTTTATACAAGTAAAGTTGTATTGTTTGCAGTATTTTAAAAAGTATTTTATAAGTTATTTAATGTTGACTGTGGTATTATTTATGATAATATTGTTGATTCTAGTATTTGAGATTCTAGATTTTAGGTTTAATTTGCACATTAGAAAATGTGTCAGTAAGTACAGTTATATTTAGTAACTTTTAACTGGTGTACTAGTTCAGTTATTTGTAGTTAGTAGTTAAATATGTTTTAAATAAATAAAAATTTGCTAAGTTGTATTCAGTACATTATAGTTAATATGGATGCAAGAACATGACATTTAATATGGTGTACATATTAGGAAGAAAACTGTATGCTAAGTTGTGTTTAGTGTGGTAGTGAATAAAGTTATATCCAGTAACTTGTGGTTGATAAAATACATTTAAAAAACTTACCAGTTTCAAAAGTTATCTGTAGTTAGCTTGTTCATGAATACAATTATATTTAACAAGTTGTATTTAGTACAGTCATAAGTAAAGTTGCAGTTAGTGAGTAAATATGTTTTAAATAAAGTAACAATTTCCTAAACTGTATTTAGTATAGTGTAGCTATTATGATGGCAAGAATTGTATATTTAATATGCTGTAGTTTATATGTAAGTAAAAAAAGGATGTATACTTCTGTAGGTGCATTGTGTGATAGTGAGTGAAGTTGTATGTACTAAGTTGTAGATTGCAGGGCAGTAAGTAATGTTAAGTTTATTTAGTTGGCACTAGCATGCAAGGGCAGTTAGTGCGCTTGAAGATAAAGATTTCTGCTACAACTTTTATTACACAGAGTGAGAGACAGAGAGAAAGAGAAAGAGACAGAGAGAGAGAGAAAGAGAGAGAAAGTGAGAGAGGCAAAAAGAGAGAGAGAGAGAGACAGAGAGCGAGAGAGAGACAGAGAGCGAGAGAGAGAGAGAGAGAGAGAGAGAGAGAGAGAGAGAGTGTGTGTGAGAGAGAGAGAGAGAGTTCTAGTAGCGAGCTAAACAAAGCTTATGTTGATAAAAGTATGTTGGTGCAGTCTGTTTGAATTTCATGCTAACGCTGATACAGTACGAGGGTTTATTCAATACGAAACAAATCAAAGCTCAGGACTGAGAGCTGAGATCTGTTTTCAATACAAATGTGACTTCTGAGTCAAAACCATGTACTGCATTACAAGTCATGTACTGTAATCGAAACAACACACACACACTCACCCCCACACACACACACACACACACACACACACACACACACACACACACACACAAATGCATGAACTCACACTTGTAATGCTTGGATAATTCCATGTTCAGTGGTTTAAGAATAATCGAATTGGTGACTCAACAGCCACAGGGTTTCATTCTACAAAATCTCTTACTGCCTTCACACACACACACACACACACACACACACACACACACACACACACACACACACAAACACAGAGTCAGCATCCTTGAAACAAGTGTGTGTATTTCTGTGTTTAGTGCTGATTTGTTTTTTAATTATCACTGACTTATAGATTTGCTTCTGCTGAATTGTAGCCATTAGTGTTGCACAGACAATGGTGAATATTATATATTTGAATAAATGTGTGTGTGTGTGTGTGTGTGTGTGTGTGTGTGTGTTGTGCTTCACTGCTAGAGGTGTCAAGACAAAAACAATAATTCGAGAGAGTAAGCAATAACTAAGTTGTGTTTTGTTGTGTAGTGTGTGTGTGTGTGTGTGTGTGTGTGTGTGTGTGTGAGAGTGTGGGTGTGTAAAAGAAACCAAGTGAAATGTATAAATATGGTGAGCCTATGCATTTCTGTTTCAGCAAAGTCTAAATCATTAAATCATTATATGGAAGGGTGAAAGTGTATCACTCGGCCTCAGTGGCTACATTCACGCTACGCTGTAACCATGAAGCCACCAAGTTGTTTAAGAGTGTTCGCTCTGTTGCCTGTAGTATTATCATCTGGAGTATTATTTCTCCTTCAGTGCTGTGATGCATCAAGCCCAATAGTGCACTGTAGAGTAGATATAACGCTTGCACCCTGTCGCTTGCAGTCAAGTCCCTACCCAGGTGAAATCGAGGGAACCGAGCCAAGTGTGTAAGTTTCCCCTGACAGTACACAGCCTCTCCACTGCCAAGACTCCTGCTGTTCCTATCCCGTGGTACCAAACATCAAATTGAGTACCATGCAGAACTAGGCTGAACAGCAGGGGATCTTTGGGATCTGGTCCCCAGAGATGTGTGGCACATGTTCAATGGTGCATGGACACACCCTGACCCTAACCAAGCAGTCCCCTAGATGTGGGTTCAACAGCTAGACAGATGGAGTTCACAGACTAACAAGGCCATCCGTCTATGGAACTCAATCCAGACAGAAAATCCGATTTGGAATTCTGACAAGCATTTCAAAACCAAGTTTAATTATCCTTCAATCCCTGAAGCTGCACTGGTGCCTCTGGACCACAGCTAAGATTGGGAGCCTAAATACAACTCAGTTGCTCCAAATAACAGGCTCAGGTATACTTTCGAAGAGGCCACTTCAGTACTGCTAATGTAACACTGGAGGCAGCAAAAACAAGTCATAATCCCACTCCAGTTGGCATAGGACATGGGCGCTCTGGGTTGCCTACAACATTGGGAGGAATCGGCAGCTCCCACTAGTCAGCTACTGCTACCTTTCCCTGGATAATGAGGTGCTTATCCACCAGAGTCAATGGGTGCTTACTGCTTTGAAGTGAGGATCTCAGACTCAAACATCAAGACCATGAGTTCTGATGGCCATAGCATGATACAGTGCATGAGAAAGACTGCCATCATTGGACAAAAACTTATATGGTTAAATATTGACATACTCTACAGGAGACCAGATTTACTTCAAAAAACAACATCAAGGAGCATAAATACAGCAACTTCTGGCAAGATAGCAACCCAGAGGAGTCACAACATCTTGGAGAACAACTCTTCAGTAATTCCACAGTAAGATATATATATATATATATATATATATATAT
>JAQMYF010000009.1:1679562-1690464 GCA_030014195.1 Neosilurus mollespiculum
TGCTCGATACGTCGAAGTAGAGCTAAATATATATATATATATGTGTGTGTGTGTGTGTGTGTGTGTGTGTGTGTGTGAAGTTTTGTTAAAAAGTCATGTAAATCTGTAGGAGACCATACTGATCACAGCGGAGATGATTTTTTCCCCCCTTGACACTATAAAGGTGCGAGGAGCTCGTTTGCTCATTTGCAGCCATCGAGCGTACACACGAGGATGGTTTTTAATTGCGAGTGCTGCCTCGGCCACCACTGTCAGCGTGTGACAACGTTAGAAGTGAATCAAATTTAAAGAAAAAAAAGGGGGCAGAAAATATATAAATAAATGAAATCAGTTTGCTGCATAATTAAAACATAGAAAAAAAGAAAACAGGAAATGACATGTGGGCATGGCGCCATCAAAACCCATGGTGTTTAAAATTTCCCCTCACTGTTTTGGATTGCTATGGATTCCACTGAGCTGTCTTTTTTGTGTACAGATCCAGAGAATGTATGACATGTTCTCCTGTTTTTTATGTAAATTAGCTCATTTTGTTATTTCATTATTAAGTTTATTATAATAAAAAACTAAACAAAACCCAAAAGAGTGACAATGTTACATTTTATGTCTGATGTTTGAAAGGAGTCCCCAGTGTCAGAAGTAAAGTAGGACAAAGACGTATACACGTGTTCACATGTAGAGAGAGGGAAAGACTGTTTATTGCTGCTATAACGAAGCGTGTATTGATTACACATTTCAAACTTCAATTCTCATCTGGGAAAATTGTACTGTTAGAGGAATACTGGAAGCAGTACATAAAACTCTGTGGGTGGGATGTGCTAGGGTGGTAACACCCCTTTCTGTGACATCATTACAAAGTGTGTCGGTCATGTGACACACTGGTGGGACATCGTGACAAAGACAGACACAGAATCTGGCCCCTGGCAGGGCATCAATAAGTGGTATCTCCCATTACATGGTACATCCTAAAATAAAACACTTCAGGACATGTATGGGAGAAGAGAAACTCCTCTTCACCATACCTTCATCTCCCCGTTGATTTTTTTCCTATACCTGCACACCACCAAGAGTTTCTCTTCTGTATGAAACATGATGAGGTCTGAGACACACTGCTCTACATTTTATTTCATGCACACCAACATGCAGATTTTTCTTTTTCCAATAACCAATAAATCTCCACTGAACACTTTTCATCTGCATTCAGATCCGCTCAAGTGATTTATGAGCTGATTGTGAAATGATTTATAGCGGCCCCCAACCTCGCTGCCAGTCTCCCCTTCACCATATTACAGCATGAATAGAAATAACCTAATCACTAAGAAACCGTCTGTCAGCGCCACCAAATAGACTCGGACAATTGTGTCTTTTATACCGCAATTATCACAGGGGCCCTTTTGGACCCCCTAACTGATAATAAAGTGTTTCAAAAGCCAAAAGACTGACTCTTGGTTAGGAAAACTGGATCAAGAGCAGAACCAAAACAAGGCTGTTCTAGAACCAAGAACTGCTTACAGTATGTCAAGAGCCGACGACGGGGTTATTTTGACCCAATAATCCCCTTTGGGACCATTAATTTTCTTAATCCAGTAGTCAAGTGTTGTTGTTCTTGTGTTTGGCACTAGCAGTGCTGGGAAAGCGGAAAGGGCAAGAGTGACATAAAGACGTGGTTCTGAGTTTGAACCAAACCACAATCTAAACCAGACTTAGCAGCTAGTTAGTGGTAGTCAAAAGGGAGCTATCAAAAATATCACCAGTGTGATGGTGCATGATAGACAACTCTTGGCCAGGATATTTGAGTGAGAGATTTTGGTCTTGCGTTCTGGCGGGGCTTATAATTAGGTTAGCAGTGAAGTTTAAGACTTACTTCTTTGCTAAAGTTGGCTGTGGTAAGAATGTGCGTTTGCGGTTTTCACATTAGCAAGAAACGATGTGGCAGAAAACTGATGGTACTAAGCAATGGCACTGGAGACCCCTTTTTCTAAAGCCATAAATGTAAAATAAACATCTCCTTACAAACAAACAACAACGAGAACAATAAACTAGCTCGCTAGCTGTGACAAAAGATATACTCCAGAAGGTGATTGATTTTTATTCATTACAGCTCTGAATTGTAACTAGAACAATAAGGTTTATGTGTACAGTATTACGTGCATTAAGCGTAGTATGATGATACATGGTATCATTTCCATAGTAACAGCTCATACAATAGAATATGTGTAAAATAAGTGGGTTTTTATCCATAGCTCAGCAAAAGAAACAGGCTCTAACAACCAATAAATTGTTTAGTGGGTTTAATAAACCTCATCCACTCTACAGTCTATAACCCTGTCCTAGGAAACAGAGCTCATCCTAATGCTGCCTTGCTTCATGAGCAGCTGTCTTCAAGTTAGAAAGAACATCAGGATCCTGTTGGGACAAATCCTGGTACCCTTCTGTACACCAAGTCCTGATGAGCTCGGTTACTGGTAATGAGCCAGCTGATCTTGATGTTCAAACACCACCTGGATCCTGGACGGGAAATGAACTCAATATCACACTCACATCACTTATTAAATAAATAACCAACTTCAGAACGTCACAGAAGCTTCTCATGGGCTCGCAAAACGTAAGGCTCAGGAGGAAACCCAAACACCATTCAGATGAGATTAGGTTTCCACGCGGATGTGGGGTGGTGTCGGCCATGCTGGTGTTTTTTCCTCTCTGCTACTCTGAGCCAATTACTGAGACCAGATTACTTGTCGGATAATTTTAGTACCATCTGGATGCATGACTCTGCAGGCAGATGCTGACTCTTGAATTTTGACTTCTGCTGCTTGCCGTATTTAGTTGCCCAGCATGTACAATAAACACTTCTCTAATTGTGTGATCCTCAGCAGACTGATTAAAGCGAGGATTATAACGACAGGTGCAGAAATAAAGCCGCTGTTTATGTTAATAATGAAGCACATCATAAAACTTTTCCTTTCACTAGCAGGTGTTGATTAATTTTCTACATCATCATAGGTCAAGTCACAGCTTTGTATTAATGCATCCACTGGATGTCGTTTTCATAATAACAGTTTATTCAGATGCAGAGACACATTCAAACTTTAATGTTCATATTTGTTTTATTTTTTTAACTTTAATAAAAGACAGAAAGAAAAAAAGGCAATGAAACAAATCTTATCTACTGACTACCTATGAATTTGAGGATTTTTCACAACTTTGGCAACCTGTGTTCTTGTTGGAAAATGTACAAAACCAATAAAACCAGTTTGTTCTTTACACTTCACAACTCAGCAGTACATCAGGAATAAACTATACAGCTCAGAAAATGCTTAAAGACATAAAGGCCATCCATCACCTACTGAAAATCTGACCTTTCCATCCATCTGAAATAATTTTTTTTTAAAGCGCCCTGGTGACCATGACTAAAAGTTATGGCATATATAAGTAGGAGAATAATGCATATAGATACTGAAATCTGGACTCCGCTCAAAGACCTTGCTCCAACACAAGTTGTGCACAGTACTTATACTACTATTACTCTCAATAACAACAACAATAACAATAACAATAACAATAATAATAATAATTATAATAAGAATAATAATAATAGGGCAGTGGTGGCCTGGTGGTAGGGTGCTGGATTACTGATCATTATCAAATGCAAGCCATGTCTCTCACTGTCTGTGGTGAGAGGCATGTAAAAGAACCATTGCTGACTTTCATAAAGAGTAGGCTGCATTGCTGTCATTGTGTTTCTGCCCTGCAATGGCCTGGTGAGCTGTCCAATAATAATAATAATAATAATAATAATAATAATAATAATAATTATTATTATTATTATTACTATTATTATTATTATTGTTGTAATAATAACAATAAAATTAAAAACATGTTTTCCCCTTTGCTTAAGAGAAAGAACAAAAGTCACTGACTGTTAGTGTTTATTCTCCAGTTAGAAATACTAAATAATAAATGTGAGAACAATACATCAAGAGATTGTTTAGGGTGATAGAGAGTGTTTAGTGTGAGGGTGTTCAGGGTGATAGAAAGTGCTGAAGGTGATAGAGAGAATGCTTATGGTGACAGAGTGTTTAGGGTGAAAGGGAGAGTGTCTAGGAAATAGAGCATGTGTAGGTTAATAGAGAGAGTGTTTGGGGTGATAGGGAGAGTTATGATGATAAAGTTTTAAGGGTGAACGTGGGAGCGTGTAGAGTAAAGGAGTGTTAAGAGTAGTAAAGATTGTCTTGGGTGGTAAAGTGTCTTGGGTGACAGAAACAGTGTTTAGGGGAAAAGAGAGAGTGTTTATGGTGAAAGCCAGAGCGTGTAGAGTAATAGAATGTTTAGAGTAGTAGAGAGAGTGTTTACAGTGGTAGTATTTAGGAAAAATAGAAAGTGTTTAGTGTACTTAGTGTAATAAAGTGTTTAGGGTAAAAGACAGAGTATTTATTGTAAAAGTGTTTAGATGAAATGAGAGTGTTTAGTTTTTAAGTGAGAGTGTTTAGGTTTCAAGTGACAGTGTTTAGGTGATAAAGTGTTTAAAGTGATAGTGTGTTTATGGTGATAAAGAGGGAGCTTAAGGTGATAGAGAGTGTTTAGGGTAATGGAGAGAGTGTTTAGAATGATAAAGAGTGTTTAGGGTGAAAGAGTGTTTAAGGTGCAAGTTTTTAAAGTGTTCAGGTTGAAAGCCAGAGTGTGTAGAGTAATAGAGTTTTCAGGGTAATAGAGAAGGTGGTTAGGCAAATGTTGTTTATGGTAAAAGAGTAGTTAGGGTAGTAGAGGGTAGTTAGGGTGATATAGAGGGAGTAAAGAGAGAGTGTTTATGGTGAAAGAGAGAGTGTTTAAAGTAAAAGCGAGAGTGTATGGAGTAATAAAGTGTTAAAAGAAAGAATGTTTATGGTAATAGAGCATTTAGGGTGATGAACAGAGTGTTTGAGGTGATAGTGAGAGTGTTTAGGGTGATAGAGAGCGTTTAGGGTGCAAAGATGTTTGGGGTAAAAGTTTATGGTAAAAGTAATAAAAAAGTAAGAGTATTTAAAGTGATGGAGAGAATGTTAAGGTTAAATGGGAGAATGCTTAGGGTGATAGAGACAGAGTGCTTGTGGTGAACATGAGTGTGGTTAGGGTGAAAGAAAAAATATTTATTGTGAAAGTAAGTGCGTTTATAGTGAAAGAGGGTTTAGGGTGACAGAGAGAGTGTTTAGGATAAACATGAGAGTGTTTATGGTAATTAAGGGAGTGTTTAGGATGATAGAGTGTTTAGGGGATAGAGAATCTTCAGGGTAATAAAAAGCATGCTTAGGGAGATAGAGAGAGGGTCTTGGCAAATAGAGAGTGTTTAAGTGATAGACCGAGTGTTTAAGGAGATGGAGATAGTGTTAAGGGTGATAAAATGAGTGTTAAGGGTGATAAAGAGCAAGTTAAGAGTGATAGAGAGTGTTTAGGGTGATAAAGAGAGTGTTTATGTGATAGAAAGAGTATAGGGGATATAGGGAGTGTTTAGGGTAAGAGAGGGAGTGTTTAGTGTGATAGAAAGTGTGCATAGGGTGATAAAGAGAGTGTTTAGGGCAATAACAGGAGTGTTTTGGGTAATGAAAAGTATGTTAAAGATAAAATAGCCTTTTTAGGGTGATAAAGAAAGTGTTAAGTAATAGATGGAGTGTTTAGGGCAATAAAGAGAGTGTTTAGTGATAGAGAGAGGTGATAAAAAGATTGTTTAGGGTGATGGAGTGTTTAAGGTGTTAAAGAGCAAGTTTATGGTGATAGAGAGTGTTTACGGTGGTAAAAAGAGAGTTTAGGGTAATAAAGGAAGTGTTTAGGGTAATAAAGTGAGTGTTTAATGTGATAAAGATAGTG
This sequence comes from Neosilurus mollespiculum, assembly GCA_030014195.1. NCBI lineage: Eukaryota > Metazoa > Chordata > Actinopteri > Siluriformes > Plotosidae > Neosilurus > Neosilurus mollespiculum. Next base: position 1,685,401 of record JAQMYF010000009.1, read on the forward strand.
TTAAGGGTGATAAAATGAGTGTTTAGGTTGATAAAGTGAGTGTTTCAGGTGAAAGACAGAGTGGTAAGGGTGATGAAAAGATTGTTTAAAGTGATAGAGGGTGTTTAGGGTAACATAGATGTTAAGGGTAATAGAGTGTTTAGGGTAATAACGAGAGTGTTTAAATGATAGTATTAAGGGTGATAAAGAGAGTGTTTAGTGACAGAGGGAGTGAGTGTTAAGGGTGATGAAAAGATTGTTTAGGATGATAGAGTGTTTAAAGTAATAAAGCATGTTTAGGGTGATAGAGGAAGTGTTTAGGGTGATAAAGAGTATTATGAGTGATGAAGAGAGTGTTTAGTGATTGAGGGAGTGTTTAGGGTGACAGAGCATGTTTAGAGTGATAAAGAGAGTGTTAAGAGTGACAGAGGGAGTGTTTAGTGATAGAGAGAGTGTTAAGGGTGATGAAAAGATTGTTTAGGGTGATAAAGTGTTTAGAGTAATAAAGGGAGTGTTTAGGGTGATAAAGAGAGTTTTTAGGGTGATAGAGGGAGTGTTTAGTGTGATGAAAAGATTGTTTAGGGTGATAAAGTGTTCAGAGTAATAAAGAGAGTGTTTAAGGGTGAAAAAGAGCAAGTTTAAGGGTTTAAGGGAATTTTTATATATATATATATATATATATATATATATATATATATATATAAAACATTGCAATATCGTTAATGAGTCTGAATATCGCAAAGCAGTACGATTCATATCATAAAGAATCAGATACCATATGATACGATATAATAATGAAACATCATAAAGAATCTGATACCGTACTATACGAAATAGTAAATCATCATTATCATTACTGTTCTTTCGGCCACTAACCAAAGCTCGTGACCATATGTGAGGGTAAGTTTGCCTTTCGGCTCAGCTCCCTCTTTACCACGACGGACCGGTACAAGCTTTGCTTTACGGCAGAGGCTGCACCAATCCGCCTGTCGATTTCCTGTTCCATCCTTCCCTAACTCATAAACAAGACCCAGCGATACTTTAACTCCTCCACTTGGGGCAACGGGTCCGGTACACTGTACTCCCGGAGTATACCCCACAAGATAGCCCAAGGGACACGGTCAAAAGCCTTCTCTAAATGAACAAAGCACATGGAAACAGATTGGACAAACTCCCATGCCCCCTCCAGGATCCTGTAGAGTGTGTAGAGCTGGTCGAGAGTGCTGCGGCTAGGACGAAAACCACATTGTTCCTCCTGAATCCGAGGTTCAACTATCAGTCGGATCCTCCTCTCCAGTACTCCTGCATAGACTTTACCTGATAAGCTGAGGAGTGTGATTCCATGATAGTTGGAACACACTCCCTGGTCCCCCTTTTTAAAAAGGGGAACTACCACCCTGGTTTGCCAATCCAGAGGTACAGCCCCCGATGACCACGCAATGTTGCAGAGACGTGTCACCCAAGACAGTCTTACAACATCCAGAGCCCTGAGATATTCAGGGCAGATCTCATCCAGCCTGGAGCCCAGCCACCGAGGAGCTTTTTGACTACCTTGGCAACCTCAGTCCTAGCATGGTGGAGGGGTTTACGTGTCCTAATGATCCTAGGAGCTATGTTGTCGGGGGCATTATGCCCCTGGTAGGGTCACCCAAGGCAAACAGGTCCTAGGTGAAGGTGACTAAGCGCGGTTCAGAAGACCCTTATGGATAGAACATCGAGTATTCAGTTTCCCTTTCCCGGACATGGGTTACCAGGGCCCCCCCCGGAGCTAGGCCTGGGGGAGGGGCTCCAAGGTGAGCGCCAGGTGGTTGGGTTTCTGCCCATGGAGCCCGGCTGTGCTCAGCCCAAAAAGGAGACATGGGTCCGCCCTTCCATGGACCCACCACCTTTGGGAGGGGCTAAAGGGGTCAGGTGCATTGTGAATTGGGTGGCAGCCAAAGGTATGGGTTCTGTCAGACAGATCCTCGGCTACTGACACTGGCTCTTGGAACATGGAATGTCACCTCACTGGCGGGGAAGGAGCCTGAGCTGGTGCGTGAGGTTGAGAGATACCAACTAAATATAGTTGGACTCACCTCAACACATAGCTTGGGCTCTGGAACCACCCATCTTGAGAGGGGCTGGACCTTGTTTCATTCTGGAGTTGCTCATGGGGATAGGCAGCAAGCCTGTGTGGGCATCCTTGTGGCCCCCCTCTCGGTGCCCACATTTTGGGGTTCTCCCCGGTTAACAAAAGGGTAGCTCCTCTCCACCTCCCTCCTGACTGTTGTTTGTGCTTATGCACCTAATGACAATTCAGAGTAACCACCCTTTTTGGAGTCTTTTGGGAGGAGATCGCTCCTCCTGGGGACTCCCTCGTCATCCTGGGAGACTTCAAACGACCATGTGGGCAATGTGTGATTGGTAGGTACAGCCTCTCCGATCTGAACCGGAGGTGTTTCGTTGTTGGACTTCTGTGCTCAACACGGTTTGTCCATCACGAACACCATGTTCGAACATAATGGTGTCCATAAGTGCACTTGGCACCAGGACACCCTAGGCCGCAGTTCGATGATCAACTTTGTACTCGAGTCAGAGGGTCATCGGTGCCTGTCATGGTGGTAACCCTAGAACCTGGTGGTGGACACCTGCAGTGAGGGGGGCCGTCCAGCTGGAGAAGGAAACCTATCGGGTCCTTTTGGCCTGTGGGACTCCAGAGGCAGCAGACAGGTACCAGCAGGCCAAATGTGCTGCAGTCCGGACTTTGCAATGCAATGTCCAATGCAAAATCTTAGCTGTGGGAGGAGGTCAGTGAGGGCCTGGAAAGCGACTATTGGTTGGCCTCGAAAAGGTTCTGGACCACCATCTGACGCCTCAGGAGGGGAAAGCAGTTCTCCACTAATACTGTTTACAGTGTAAGTCGGAAGCTGCTCACCTCGACTGGGGATGTTGTTGGGAAGTGAAAGTAATGCTTTGAGGACCTCCTCAGTCCCACCAACACGCCCTCTGTGGAGGAGGAAGACCCTGGGGGTTACGATATAATAAATAAATATCATAAAGAATCAGATACAGTACGATACAATATAATAAAAAAAATTATAAAGAATCAGATACAGTATGACATGATATAAGGAAATATCATAAAGAATCAGATACCGAACGATACGATATAATAAAGAAACATCATAAAGAATCAGGATATCTTGAGGATTCACCAATACAAATTGATGTTTGAAAGATCTTTTTTAACCTCAGAATGAACCAGAAATTGGAAAAAAAACTTTCTGTACTAAACCGCAAAAACCTGTTTGGAAAACCTTCTTTAGATGAAAATTAGCAAACACCCTCCCCCCACCCCTTCACCCCATGCTGCACACATGGACATGTACATACATTACCACCCCGGCTGTTTACTTAGGAAGTGTTTAATAAAGTTACAGGACAGGAAACAGAAAAGGGTCGATGTTCCTCTCACGCAAAGCCTTAGTAAAGAAACGCCGTCTCTGGAGCAGCTGTTTAGTCTCATGCTGGACAAGCTGCATTAAACACACACACACCCACACACACACGCTGTCGTACCAAACGTGACACAACACGTCAACACCGAGTGTGCATCATCAGCGGTATGGATATACTTCACCTCGAGGGGGAAAAAACCATGAAAAGTTCACAGCACACTTTGTTGTTCAGTTTATAACGTATTAACACAACATTCCTGTGAAGTATTAAACACTTGTAAGAAATTGCAGGCTCCTAAATTACATGTCAATCACAACAACTTCCAAGCTGTGCTATTTCTCCAGGGGAAAATCACCTTGAAAGTAAAAAATAAATAAAGAAAGAAAGAAAGAAAGAAAAAGCAAAACAAGTGCATTATTGCTCAGAGGAATAAGAGTTTCTTGCTGACAAAAAAAAAAACAAGCCTCCCAGAGTCGGACTCAGACAACGTGGGCTTATACAAGGAGTCTCCAGTGTCAGAAGGAAGAAATGTAATTTAACAGTAACATGACAAGTTGTGTGTGTGTGTGTGTGTGTGTGTGATAAAAAGCTGCTGGTAAAAATGTAACATACGTAGCTTGGCTAGCTGTTAGCTGGGTTCTTCCACCCATCCATCTTTCACAATTTTTACAACAGATCATTGGAAAAAGTCAAACAACCGAAAAACTTGCAAATTTCACATAGTTTGGGTGGGAACATACACTCAATATCCATGCACACATACAGAGCTTCGCAAAGTTGACTTGTTGTGTTTTCCTAATGTTTCAGAAATGGCAATGCAAATGTATTCTAAACACTGCAGCTAGATGGCGTTATAGTCACTGATTTTATCAGCTATATGACAAAAGAGGCTAGTTTGTCACCATCAGCCATCATGGCACACCAGAATGTCTACGAGGTGTCAGCAGAGTCCATTCTTTTTGCATATTGCATGTTCTGAACAAAAAAAATCTTGAGAAATCGGAAATGGCTTCATGAAGGCTTATAAATCAGTAATGATACTATCAAAGACGATCTTTCTCTGCCACCCTGACGGTAATAACCAATGTAACAGAGCAGCGTACACCCAGTACGTATAATAACTGTTCTGGACAGGCATTGGGCATTCTCGTTTGTGTTTATGGTATGTGTTGGTTCTTATTCTCTATCTTAAAGAAGAAATACATTAATGTACAGGAAAACGTTCATCGCCAAACCATGTTTACTGCTGAGGTGCAATTACAGTAGAGCAAGACACGCCCCCAAAGGGAGGGACTTACACCTTCCACAGAGCATGATATGTAAAACTGAGCATGAAAAATTTCTATTTAAAACTCTACTTCATGAGAGAGAGAAAGAGATAAAGAAAGAGAGAGAGACTCAGAGAGAGAGAGAGAGAGAGAGACAGAGAGAGAGAGAGAGAGAGAGACAGAGAGAGAGAGAGAGAGACACACACACACACACAGAGACACACAGAGAGAGAGAGAGAGAGAGACAGAGAGAGACAGAGAGAGAGAGAGAGAGAGAGACACACACACACACATACACACACACACAGAGAGAGAGAGAGAGAGACAGAGAGAGAGAGACAAAGAGAGAGAGAGAGAGAGAGAGACACACACACACATA
>JAQMYF010000009.1:1725425-1736314 GCA_030014195.1 Neosilurus mollespiculum
CACACACACAAACACAAACACACACACACACACACACACACACACACACACACACACACTGTGTGTGTGTGTGTGTATGTGTGTGTGTGTGTTAGAAAGGAGAATTCATTCCAAGTTTGGTGTCAAATTGCAGCTTCTGCCTCTTCTGGTATCTCACTCTCACCCTCTCACACACACACACACACACACACACACACACACACACACACACACACATATTCCAAAATAATCTAACTTTCATTTAAACATAAAAAAGAAAGAGGAAAAAAGAACAGAAACAAAAAATGGAGAAAGAAAGAGAAAAAAATGCAAATGAAAGATAGGAAAGAAGAAAAAAAGACAAAAACTAGGTAAACAATGAGGAACGAAAAACAAAAGTGAAAGAAAGAAACAAGAAAGAAAGATAATAGATATATCTAACATATAATCTATATATAACATATATGTTTAAGTTTAAACGTAAAGATCCTTACATTATTATTATTATTATTATTATTATTATTACAAATTTTATAATATGCATGCTTTTTTCTGCATTAAGTTTAAGAGAGAGTGAATGGAAATACAGCTGAGGGAATGTATGTTTATAGCCTCTAGAATAAAAAATGAGAACAGGAACAGAAAGTTCCTTTAACAGGATAAAAATACGACTTGGTCCGAGCAGGTTTTTTCAGATGAGTGGTTATTACCTTATTTCATAAAGTTTTATTCCCTCATTAATAAATATTAGGGGGATGAGCCAGAGGATTCCTAGCAACCAGGTGACCAGTGGTATGTCACTGATGTAAAAAGTGTGATGAGGGGTGGGGTCATGCCAGAGGAATCGGGATCCAGTTGCAATAGAAACACTCAGGATGGGTCTGAAAGTAATAAACAAAAATTTGTAAAGGATGAAACCTTCATGAAATTTAATCACAATTCTTTCAAAGTATTCTGTATGTGCTGTTTTATTTAACACTTCCATTCTATACATCAACCTCAAGAGTATTTCAGGAGTGTGACAAGACTCACAGCGCACAGACGACGGTGCACCAGCTGTGGTTGCTCAGGGGGTTTTGCTTCCACAAAGGTGCTGAGCGATGCACGTGACTAACAGATGTGCACACTACAAAAAACAACCAAATAATCCAGACTGAAAGTATTCCCTTTTTAAAGTAAATCACTTGGCTATGATGTCAAATAAAGATATCTGAATAAAACAATTCACACAAACAATTATACCTAATTATCCAGTTTTAAATTATGACTTTATATTATCTTTCACCAAGGCTGTGGAGAATGGCATTCTTATTCTAAAGTATATGTTAAAGTCTCCCATTCACTAGTGAAGATCCAGTATGTTTTATCTTCCATTATCAGTTCATTTTCTTTGAAGATAAAGGTTTCCTGGTGAACCACCCCAGCTCACAGGGTTAGTAATCTCTTATTCACCTGTTCTACATATTATTTAGTTCTGTGTCTGTTTACAGTAACAATACCAGATCCGTGTGACCAGAGGAACGATCAAGTGCATGCGTGATAACTTGGCAGTGCAACAGCGATTGGTAGAAAGTGGAAAAGTCTGAGATCAAATGTTAAGAAACAGAAGATTTGAAACGATTTCATGAGAAATTAAAAAGATGGTGATGTTATTAATATCATGGTAGCTGGTGGTCATTAACACTCGCATACAGGAGGAAACAAATGGTTTCAGAAAGATCGCAGCCCATTCCATTTTATTTCCAGGAGATACCACTGTATTTCATCATTATTTAATATACCTTGGAACCGAAGGGAAAACTTTAATTTGCTAGTGAAACAAAATAAAAAAAAAGAATTATTAAAAATGAAAAATGAATAGCAGCAACATTTTTTACTTACTAGCGTAGAGAAGAGTAAGTGAGGAGATGACTTTCTGTCCCAGGGAAAGACCGTCTGAGTGTTTGCCATACCAGTCTGGCGACAACACTGTAGAATTCCTTAAAAAACAAAACAAAACAAATAAAAGCAATGATTCCATAAATATTTTTAATAATTCTTGCAAACATTAAAGTCGTATTAAAATGCCTAAGGATCTTGAACTAAAGATAAAATACAAAAAAAGAGACTGAATATTTATTATGGAATACAATACTAAAAACAACATGAGAATTTTTAAATAAAATAAAAGTAAATTGTATAAAATATTGTTTTTACATTAATAAATATTTCATATGAAATGAAAAGTAAATAAATAAATAAGTAAAAAAATAAAAATTAATGAAGGGGTTGGGGGGGCAGTGGTGGCCTGATGGTAGGGTGCTGGATTATTATCCGAAAGTCGGGGGGTCTAGCCCCACTATCACCGGGTTGTTACTGCTGTCCCCCAGTGCAGCTAACTGGGTTATCAAAGGCCAGCCATGTCTCTCACTGTCTGTGGTGAGAGGCATGTAAAAGAACCATTGCTGACTTTCGTCAAGAGTAGGCTGCATTGCCATCGGTGTGGTTCTGTCCTGTGATGGCCTGGCGAGCTGTCCAGGGTGTACTCTGCCCTTGCCCAGAGTCGGCTGAGATAGGCACCAGCCTCCCCGCGACCCTAATTAGGATTAAGTGGTTCAGAAAATGGATGAATGAATGAATTAAAAAAAAAAATGCTTAAAACTATAAGATGTTTTTTGTTTTAAATGTAGGTAGGTAAATAACAAATAATATTTATTAATTTTTATATTTATTAAAATATAAAACCTCTGACAAATGTAATTAAATTACAGTACAATATAATGTTAAGTCTATTGGGCTTTTACACCCGAGCCTAGTGGCTCATCAGTATAACAGTATATTGTTGGTGTAATTTAATTGCTATAAAGAAGAAATATATATAACAGAGATGACATTACATACATGAGCAGAGCTGTTGGGTGGCAGAGTTTCTCATCTTCGTGGTTTATTTGCAGGCAGAAAGAGTGCAGTAAAAGTCCAAAACATGATAAATAGATGCACACAGTCAAGCCAAACTTTACCGAAAACCAGAGCACGAAGAAATGCAGTGTCTACAGGTAAGAATGGAACAGGGTGCTTTATTATTATTATTATTATTACTGCTATTATTATTATTATTGTTGTTGTTGTTATAATTAGTAGTAGTAGTAGTAGTAGCTGTACTAGACATAGCAATTTATTCAGTAGTTAGTAATTTATTTACTGGCATTGCACTTGATTTTTCTTCTAAGACCTACTGAAGTCTTCACAAGCTTTTTATGAAACTCTGCATTCTAATAGAAGACACTCTTAGCTACTGACCCACCACAGTTCATGTATGCCAATCAAGGGGTTTAGTGTCACTGTTAGGAAAAACTTCGGAATACATTTATAAAATAATAACGCAGAAATGCAATGTCTTAGACTTTACATGCAGTAGACAGTAATTATATAAAAGTAATCCAAATTATAAGTACATAATAATACAGATTTTAACATTTTATTAACATTAACATAACACTCAAGTTAGTTATTAATATATGGTAGCTAGTAATATATACAGTAGGCAGTTAGTAAGAAGCTTAGTAGTACTTTTTTAAATACAGTACATGTAAATGTAAGCATGAGGCAAGTAGTTTGTTTTAAATATGCACCTTGATTCCATAACAATAATAGGTAATTATAAGGTAAGAAGTTAGCAAAAGGTTTTTAATATGAAAGGATGGGAAACATAATAATATCTAGTAGCTAGTTATTATAAATATATAGGATACTTTAAACACTTAGTTTTTAACATACTAACAAAGTTTTTTTTAATACACGGAAGCTAGTATTATTAGGCAGGTAGACAGTAACTAGTTTTTAATATGTAAGGGTGGGAAAATATGTGGCACCCCGTAATTATATACAAATAAATATAGGATAATACAAGCACTCTTTACATGCTAGCAGTTTTTCAATATATGCTAGCTAGCATTATTAGGCAGGTATACAGTGGTCAGTGTTTAATATGCTAGCTAATTAAGTTAACTAATATATGGTAGCTAGTAATATTAGGCAGGTGTACAGTAGTTAGTATGTAGTTATTAAGTGGTTAGGTTTTAATAGGTATGGATGGGAAATATTTGGTAACATGATAGCTAGTAATTACATACAGTATAAATATTAGATAATGTTAGTACTTAGTTTCAATATGTTAGCATGTTTTAATATGCTAAAAATAGGATGTAGCTATTTTTAAATAATTAACATGAGGTAAGCAGTTAATATAATTAGGCAAATGAAGAAAATAGTAATATAAAGAAAAAAATAATATAAAGAAAAACATTCTTTTTTTTTTTTTCTTTTTTTTTAACACAAAAGACAGTACATATGCCAATATAGGGTAAATATGTAGTTTAATTAGGCCATGAAGCATTTTTTTAAATCCGAAAAACGAAGAACTAACTTTCAATTTATCTATCTATTTATTTATTATTTATTTGTGTACCTTTTTTGGTAGTAATCTCTGATTTTTTCCTGTAGGGACCTTCATGATGGAGCTGTCAGATGGTTTTCCCAGCAGTGAAACACTGGACAGATATAAAACAATGAAACAGATGTTCCTCACAAACTGTTTACACACTCCTCAGTATCTCAGTACACAGAATATACTATATATTCAATACCTTTTGGAAGCTTGGCCTGAAAAACACCCAAAATACCAAATAGTCAAGTGTGTGTGTGTGTGTGTGTGTGTGTGTGTGTACCTGAGCAAGGGGTAATAACAACATGAGAGAAGAAGCACATCACTGGTAGCCAAAGGAGGAGGCAGTTGGCACACACATGCCAGAATCTGCAACACACACACACACACACACACACACACACACACACACACACACACACACTGTAGAGCGTGTAATTTACCAATTATGAATTAATGCTTAGTTATCTGCACTTAGAAGGATGATATTTCTTTGATGTTTTAGTATTTTGTTTGTTTCTATAACTGTGGTGTGTTTGAGGGTTCGATACCTGAATAAGAACCAGAGAGAGCTGACACTGAAGCAGAAACAGGAAACACTTCCTGATCCCAGCTGTGGTGTGGCGAGCCTGTGTTACACACCATTTAGGTCATCATTCAGTACAGCGGTCAGTACAGCATTTAGTACACCATTTAGTACAGCATCCAGTACAGCATTCACAACACCATTCAGTATACCATTCAGTACATCATCCAGTACAGCATTCAGTAAAGCATTCACAACACCATTCAGAACAGCATTCAGTAAAGAATTCAGTACAGCATTCAATACAGCATTCACAACCCCATTCAGTACAGGACTCAGTACAGCATTCAGTACAACATCCAGAATACCATTTAGTACAGCATTCAAAACACCATTTAGAACACCATTCAGAACAACATTCAATACAGCATTCACTATAGCATTCAGAACAGCATTCAGAACACCATTAGGAACACAATTCGGTACACCATAAAGTACACGATTCAGAACACTATTCAGTACAGGACTCAGTACAGCATTCAGAACGGTATTCAGTAGGGCATTCCGTACAGCATTCAGAAGACCATTCAGTACAGCATACAGAACACCATTCAATATAACATACAGTCCAGCATTCAAAAGAACATACAGTATAACATTTAGTACATCATACAAAACACCATTCAGTACAGCATTCAGTACAGCATCCAGAATACTATTCAGTACAGCATTTAAAACAGCATTCAGAACACCATGCAATACAGTATTCAGTACAGCATTCACAACACCATTAAGTACAGGACTCAGTACAGCATTCAGTACAGCATTCCAAACACCATTCAGCACCCCATTCAGTACAGGACTCAGTACAGCATTCATTATAACATTCAGAACACTATTCAGTAGAGCATTCAGTAATACATTCAGAACACCATTCAGTACAGCATTCAGATCAGTATTCAGACCACCATTTAGTACACCATTCAGAACACCATACCGTACAGGACTCAGTACAGCATTCAGAACATTATTCTGTACAGTGTTCAGGACAGCATTCATAACAGCATTCGGAATACTATTCAGTACAGCATTCAGTACAGCATTCTGAACAGCATTCAGAACACCATTCACAACACCATACAGTACAGCATTCAGTGCAGCATCCAGAACAACATTCAGTACAGCATTCAGTACAGCATTCCAAACAGCATTCAGTACAGGACTCAGTACCGCATTCATTATAGCATTCAGATCACTATTCAGTAGAGCATTCAGTAATACATTTAGAACACCATTTAGAACGCCATTCATCGCAGCATTCAGAACACCATTTAGTACACCATTCAGAACACCATACAGTACAGCATTCAGTACTGCATCCAGAATACCATTCAATACAGCATTTACAACACCATATAGTACAGGACTCAGTACAGCATTCAGTACAGCATTCTGTACAGCATTCAAAACACCATACACTACAACATTCAGAACACCATTCAGAATACCATTCAGAACAACATTCAAAACAGAATTCAGTACCCTATTCAGTACACGACTCAGTGCATCATTCAGAACAGCATTCAGTAAAGAATCCAGTACAGCATTCAATACAGCATTCACAACCCCATTCAGTACAGGACTCAGTACAGCATTCAGTACAACATCCAGAATACCATTTAGTACAGCATTCAAAACACCATTTAGAACACCATTCAGAACAACATTCAATACAGCATTCACTATAGCATTCAGAACAGCATTCAGAACACCATTAGGAACACAATTCGGTACACCATAAAGTACACGATTCAGAACACTATTCAGTACAGGACTCAGTACAGCATTCAGAACGGTATTCAGTAGGGCATTCCGTACAGCATTCAGAAGACCATTCAGTACAGCATACAGAACACCATTCAATATAACATACAGTCCAGCATTCAAAAGAACATACAGTATAACATTTAGTACATCATACAAAACACCATTCAGTACAGCATTCAGTACAGCATCCAGAATACTATTCAGTACAGCATTTAAAACAGCATTCAGAACACCATGCAATACAGTATTCAGTACAGCATTCACAACACCATTAAGTACAGGACTCAGTACAGCATTCAGTACAGCATTCCAAACACCATTCAGCACCCCATTCAGTACAGGACTCAGTACAGCATTCATTATAACATTCAGAACACTATTCAGTAGAGCATTCAGTAATACATTCAGAACACCATTCAGTACAGCATTCAGATCAGTATTCAGACCACCATTTAGTACACCATTCAGAACACCATACCGTACAGGACTCAGTACAGCATTCAGAACATTATTCTGTACAGTGTTCAGGACAGCATTCATAACAGCATTCGGAATACTATTCAGTACAGCATTCAGTACAGCATTCTGAACAGCATTCAGAACACCATTCACAACACCATACAGTACAGCATTCAGTGCAGCATCCAGAACAACATTCAGTACAGCATTCAGTACAGCATTCCAAACAGCATTCAGTACAGGACTCAGTACCGCATTCATTATAGCATTCAGATCACTATTCAGTAGAGCATTCAGTAATACATTTAGAACACCATTTAGAACGCCATTCATCGCAGCATTCAGAACACCATTTAGTACACCATTCAGAACACCATACAGTACAGCATTCAGTACTGCATCCAGAATACCATTCAATACAGCATTTACAACACCATATAGTACAGGACTCAGTACAGCATTCAGTACAGCATTCTGTACAGCATTCAAAACACCATACACTACAACATTCAGAACACCATTCAGAATACCATTCAGAACAACATTCAAAACAGAATTCAGTACCCTATTCAGTACACGACTCAGTGCAGCATTCAGTATAGCATTCAGAACACTATTCAGAACACCATTAAGTACACCATTCAGAACACCATACAGTACAGCATTCAGAACACAATTCTGTACAGCATTCAGTACAGGATTCAGAACACCATTCAGTACAACACACAGAAGACCATTCAATAGAACATTCAGTACAGCATTCAGAACATCATTCAGTATAACATTCACAACACCATTCAGTACAGCATTCAGTACAGCATTTAGCAGAGCATTCAAAACACCATACAGTGCAACATTTAGAACACCATTCAGGCCATGATTCAGTACATTGTTCAGTACACCATTTAGTACAGTGTACAGTGCACCATTCAGTACAGGACTCAGTACAGCATTCAGTACAATATCCAGTACACCATTCAGTACAGCATTCAGTAAAGCATTCACAACACCATTCAGTACAGCATTCAGAATACCATTCAGTACAGCATTCAGTACAGCATCCAGAATACCATTCAGTGCAGAATTCAGTACACCATACAGTACTGCATTCAGTACAGCATCCAGAATGCCATTAAGTACAGCACACAATTCAGTACATCATTCAGAACACTGTTCACTACAACATTCACTACACCATTCAATACAGCATTCAGTATACTATTCACTACAGTATTCACAACACCATTCAGAACACCATACAGTACAGCTTTCAGTACAGCATCCAGAATACCATTCAGTACAGAGTTCAGTACAGCATTCCGTACCGTTTTCAGGACACCATCCTATAGTATAGCATTCAGTACACAATTCAGCAGAACATTTAATACAGCATTTAGAACCATTCATTATAGCATTTAGTACAGTATTCCGTAGAGCATTCAGTACAGCATTCAGTACACTATTCAGTACTGCATTCAATACAGCATTCAGAACACCATTTAGTACAGCGTTCAGTAAAGTGTTCAGTACAGAATTTAATACTGTGTTCACTACACCATTCAGTACAGTGTAGAGTACACCTTTCATTACATAATTTTATATAACATTCAGTACAGCATTCAGTATACCATTCACTACACCATTCAGTACAGAATTTACTTTACCATTCAGTAAAACATTCAGTACACCATTCACTAAATCATTCAGTACAGCATTCACTACATCATTCACTACAACATTTAGTACAGCATTCAAAACACCATTCAGCACAGGACTCAGTACAGCATTCAGTACAACATCCAGTACACCACTGAGTACAGCATTCAGTACAGTGTTCAGTACAGCATTCACTAAACCATTCAGTACATCCATGTCCTCTGGTAACCCAAAATTACGAAAGACGTGCTCGAACAGGGCCCTGGCCGTCTCTGCGGCCGTTGGAAGGGTCTTGAGAGGGATTAACTTGCACGCCTTAGAAAAACGATCCACAACCACTATGATGCAGGTATAGCCCTCGGAGGATGGAAGGTCCGTCATGAAATCCACCCCTATGTGCGACCACGGACGTTGAGGTACGGGCAATGGAAGGAGCTTCCCAGCGGGAAGGTGTCGAGGCGTTTTGGATATGTTGCAGGCTTCACATCCGGCAATGAACCTCTTGGTCATGGTGGATATCCCAGGCCACCAATAGCGCTCCTGGAGGATGGAGAGTGTCGCCTTGCTCCCAGGGTGGCCTGTGCCGGGGTTGGAATGTACAGCCTCCAGTAGGGGGAGTCGGAGGTCACGGAGAACATATTGAAGTCCTTGCGGTGTTTCTGGTGGCGCTGGATCTTTCTCCAGGGCGGCTTGGAGCTGTTCCTTCAGGTCCCACTTTTACTTTACCATTCAGTAAAACATTCAGTACACCATTCACTAAATCATTCAGTACAGCATTCACTACATCATTCACTACAACATTTAGTACAGCATTCAAAACACCATTCAGCACAGGACTCAGTACAGCATTCAGTACAACATCCAGTACACCACTGAGTACAGCATTCAGTACAGTGTTCAGTACAGCATTCACTAAACCATTCAGTACAGAGTTCAGTACACCATTCAGTAAATCATTTATTATAAAATTCAGTACAGTGTTCACTATATCATTCACTACAGCATCCAGTACAGTGCTCAGTACAGTGTTCACTACACCATTCAATACAGCATTCAGTACAGCATTCAAACTCCAATAATGTTACTACAGTTTCACTGTCATAGTGTGTGTGTGTGTGTGTGTGTGTGTGTACACATGTGTATGTGTGTGTGTGTGTGTTTACCTGTCTGATAAGTCTGATCACCACGTTGTTGTCCTGTCGGAGCAGCTGCACAGTACATGCTAACCCACAGATGGCACTGGAGAGCTGACCCAGACTCACAGCGCTTGATCTGCCCCCCATCCTCGGGGTGATGCCATCATTACCTGATGGACAGCACATGGGAACAAGCGGCTCTAGAGCAATGCTGCAGACAAGCAAGGAGGAGGAATGAAAAGAGAGAAGAGTTAAAGTAAAATCAGGAATGGAGTTTGTGATAAAAGAAAAAGGGCAATAAAGAGGTCACATGACCTGATGTCACTCTGAAGGAAGATCGCATTGTTGTTGATGTTCTGGTTGCTGCCGAGGCAACACACAACTTCCCCATACTCCTGCATTATACACACCATCTCACATTCGGCTACCACACACACACACATACACACACACACACACACACACAGTACATGAAGCTATGAAAAGCATAAAAAGTACAATATATGTATGTATGTATAATACACATGTAATAATATTCAAAAATGAGGCTTTAATAATAATAATAATAATAGTAATAATAATAATAATAAAAACATTGTGTGTGTGTGTGTGTGAGCCCACTCTGAGATGTGCAGTCCGTAAATAAAGGCACCAGCAGTGGGACGTTATCGATGTTCTCCAGGTGAGGCCGGACATTTTCAATACCTTTGGGAAGCTTGGCCTGAAAAACACAAACCGATAAACACAACACAACAAACGGAAATGAAACCTGCCTCGAGGGGCGAACATAAACCGACAAACACAACTTACTAGAACAACGGAGGGAGTCAGGAACAGAGAGACGGATGATGGGAGTAGTACGAGGACGAAGCGAGGGAGTTGA
>JAQMYF010000009.1:1747583-1756059 GCA_030014195.1 Neosilurus mollespiculum
AAATGGGCTGTCGGAATATAGGGCTGTACCCTTCTATTGTACATGTCCATTTTGATATCTTTTACCATTCACATGAATTCTCAGAGTTGTTAATAATCCTTTTAGTCAACCTCATGCACATGAATCAATAATCTGTCCTCTGTTTTATGACTATAAATAAAAGTAGAATTGGATAAAAATGATTGACATCATTCTCATAAAAAAGAATCATAGAAGATGGTGGTGTTATAACAGACACATTACGAGTAACTGTGCGGCATCATTGATTATTCCCCTTTCACACTACGGAATGTGTTTTATTATAGAACTTTATAGACAAACAAAACATTTCTTAGCATCAACCCTGTGCATCCTGCATAAAAATTAGATTTATTTATTTTATCATTTTACCATGCATACTGTGTTTGTCAGAGAGGTAAACGTTTATAGGAATGTGTACCTGTGTCTTCGTTGTTCAGACTCGCTGGAAGTTCAACACACATCCCATCTATTTCAGCTTCATGAGAGTGAAGCAGCGGCTTGAACGACACAGCAACACACTGACCTGCCATGCAGGAACGCTGGTAAAAATCCACCACCCTCTTTCTGAACAACACAATTTTCTGAATGTTATCAACAGAGGAATTTTAAAATGTCACAAACTCAGTACATTAAGTGCCAATTCATATTCTAGTTTATGTAGCTAACGTTGGAAGTGTGTTATGAGAAGTTATTGCATGCTTTTGAAAGATAAACAAATGTATGTTGGCATGGTGAGCATCAATCTACACAAAATGTCAGCTGAATTGTTTTATACAGCACATTAACTGTCGTCAGACCTGTCTGGGTCTGTCAGGGTCTGGAGGTCTTCTCCATCCCAGAATTCAGAGCAGGTGCTGAGGACAGCATCAGCAGAGCCATAGGAAAACAGCTGTAAATCACCTGCATGAAGGAATCGCATAGTTATCAGCAACAGTTATCATCTTCATAAACTAAAATAGGGGAAAAGATGTGTGTGGGGGCATGTGGGTGCTACAGGTCCCCAAAAGGATAGGAATATCTGATGTTTTATTTTACCCAAATGTTCCCATACATGTATGAATATCTGACTGTGTAAAAACATGTAAATTAGTCCCCATTGATTTTTAGTCTTTTTGTTTTATTTTGCCTGACATTCAATAGCAGTATTTTTGCCAGTGGAAGGTAATCATAAGTACAGTATGGAAATGAGTGGGTGTGGGTGTGTGTGAAGTCACACCGGTGTGGACATGGTGCACCATCAGGGCGATTAGATGTGAGAACGGGAGGCGTTTCATGGAAACAGAGGGAGGGGCAATCACCCCAGGCTCTCCAGAGCAAGAGATTGTGGGTAGGATGTAAGCAGCCACACTCATCCTCTGCTGGAATGATTCCCAGGCCAAAGGAGAGAACCCTACACACACACACACACACACACACACACACACATACAAAATGTGAAAGTAATTTATCTGATGGAGGTTTACTGCTTTTTAGGTTAATAGGGAATCAAAGGGAGCTTATGTTCAGAGAGATTTATAAGATATTTTTAAACATCTAAAAATGAAAACCTCAAAGTACACTTTGTGTACTTTATTATATAGTGAATAATGATTAGATAAAATATACAGAAATGTACATGCATTTTTCAGTTAAAATGAAAGAACAGGTTTTTAAATCATATTTTTTCATATACAATAACTTTATGATTTTTCTTAATTTAAAAAAAAATATATATATTATTATTTTTTTTTTGTATTTTGAAATGTATTTTTACCCAGAATTTTTGGGAGCTGGCAGAGGCCCCATGGTGGGCGAACTGGCTGGCAGGGAGGGCGAGTGCGCAGCAGTGCAGCATGGGTAAGGTGATCGGAGAGACTAAGCACACGTCTGGCCACAGCAACATCACCAAGCAGCAGCTGAATGGCCAGGCCAAGTGGGCGTAGAGAAAGGGCATGGCACTCCCACTGCATATCATCAAACTGCACCCGAGTGTCATCAAAGTGTGCCTGGTCCAATGAGAGACTCAGCATCTCCAGACTACAGAAGGAGCGGGGCTAGTGAACCAGAGAAAGCATTATTTTGTCTGTGTATTATTAATAATTCTGCATTATATTTCAACTCAAATCACCAGTCAAATCACTCAATCAAATCATTCACTCAAATCACTTTCTCAATTGACCAATTCAAATCAACAATCAAATAACTCACTCAAATCATTCACTCAAATCACACAATCAAATTACACAATCAAATCATTCACTAGAACCACTCACTCAAATCACACAATCAAATCACTCACTCAAATTACTCACTCAAATCAGCAAGCAACTCACTCAATCAAATCACTCACTTAAATTACACAATCAAATCATTCACTCAAATTACAGTCAAATCAGTCAATCAAATCACTCAATCAAATAACTGGCTCAAATCGCTCACTCAAATCACTCTCAAATTACTCAAATCATCAATCAACTCACTCACTTAAATCACTTACTCAAATCAACAATCAAATCACTCGCTCAAATCACACAATCAAATCACTCACTTAAATCACTTACTCAAATCAACAATTAAGTCACTCAATCAAATCACTCGCTCAAATCACACAATCAAATCACTCGCTCAAATCACTTACTCAAATTATGCAACCAATTTACTCAATCAAATGACTCACTCAAATTACACAATCAAATCACTCAATCAAATTACTTACTCAAATCAACAATCAACTCACACAATCAAATCATTTACTCAAATCACCCAATCAAATCACTCACTTAAATCACTTACTCAAATCAACAATCACATCACTCAAATAAATCACTCATTCAAGTCACTCACTCAGATTACTCACTCAAATTACACAATCAAATCATTCACTCAAATTACACAATCAAATTACTTAATCCAATCACTCACTCAATTCACTCAATAAAATCACTCAATCAAATCACACAACCAAATCACTCACTAGAATCACTTACTTAAATCAATAATTAAATCAACAGTCAAATCACTCAGTCAAATCACTCACACAATTCACACATTCAAATCACTTTTTCAAATTACACGATCGAATTACACAATCAAATCACTCACTCAAATTACACAATCAAATCACTCACTCAAATTACACAATCAAATCACTCACTCAAATTACACAATCGAATTACTCACTCAAATCACTCACTCAAATAACAGTCAAATCACTCAATCAAATTGCTCACTCAAATTATTCACTCAAATTACTCAATCAAATCACTTAATAAAATGGCTCAATCAAATTACACAATTGAATCACTCAATCAAATCACTTACTCAAATTATTCACTCAAATCACTCACTCATATTACACAGTCAAATCACTCACTAAAATGAACAGTCAAAACACTCACTCCAATTACTCACTCAAATCACATAATCATATCACTCAATCACATAACTCACTAGAATCACTCACTCAAATCAATAATCAAATCCACAGTCAAATCACTCACACAATTCACACAATCCAATCACTCATTCAAATTACACAGTCGAATTACACAATCAAATCACTCACTCAAATTACACAATTAAATCACTCAAATTGCTCACTCAATTATTCACTCAATCAAATCACTTAATCAAATCACTCAATCAAATTACGCAATCAAATCACTAAATCAAATTATTCACTCAAATCACTCACTCAAATTACACAATCAAATCACTCACTCAAATGAACAATCAAAACACTCACTCAAATTATTCACTCAAATAACAATCAAATCACTCAAATAACTCACTAGAATAACTTTCTCAAATCAATAATCATATCAACAGTCAAATCACTCAGTCAAATCGCTCACACAATTCACACAATCAAATCACTTACTCAAATTACACAATCAAATCACTCACTCAAATTACACAATTGAATTACACAATCAAATCACTCACTCAAATTACCCACTCAAATCACTTACTCAAATTACCCACTCAAATCACTCACTCAAATTACACAATTGAATTACACAATCAAATCACCCACTCAAATTACACAATCAAATCACTCACTAAAATGAACAGTCAAAACACTTACTCAAATTACTCACTCAAATCACATAATCATATCACTCAATCAAATAACTCACTAGAATCACTTACTCAAATCAATAATCAAATCCACAGTCAAATCACTCACACAATTCACACAATCCAATCACTCAATCAAATTACACAATCGAATTACACAATCAAATCACTCACTCAAATTACTCAATCAAATCACTCAAATTTCCCACTCAAATTATTCACTCAAATCACTAAATCAAATCACTTAATCAAATCATTCGCGCGGTGATTGACTCAGGGGCCGACGAAAATTTCATCCATGAGGGATTGAGTAGACAACTCCAATTACCCCTTGAGCCTTTTGCTTCTCCCAGGAAGGTTTATGTCCTGGATGGCCACATTATTTCCCTGGTGACCCACCAAACAGCCCCCGTCACCCTCATCATTTCCGGTAATCACAGAGAGACCATCCAGCTATTTGTCATCCCTTCACCTGCCTCCCCGGTAGTGCTCGGATACCCCTGGCTCCTGAAACATAACCCCCACCTCGACTGGAGGAACGCTGCTATCACCAGCTGGAGCCTTCATTGCCACTCACATTGCCTCCTGTCAGCCCTCCCTCCCTCGGGAGGCCTCAAAGCACCTCCTGCACCACTTGACCTGTCTAAGATCCCCCTTAGCAAGGGTCTTTAGCAAGGACCAGGCACTGTCCTTACCCCCCCATCGCCCTTATGACTGTGCCATTGACCTGCTTCCTGGGGCCCCCTTACCCACTAGCCGCTTGTATAATCTGTCCCGTCCAGAGAAGGAGGCCATGGGGGCGTATATCAAGGACTCCCTAGCCACTGGGTTTATTCGACCTTCTTCCTCACCCCTGGGGGCTGTTTTTTCTTTGTGAAGAAGAAGGACTCGTCTCTTCGTCCATGCATCGATTTTAGATGGCAGAACGTCATCACAATAAAGAACAAGTCACCTCTCCCTCTCATTGACCCCTCCTTTGAGCCCCTCTGTCACGTGGAGATCTTTACCAAATTAGGCCTACGTAACACCTACCACCTCATCCGCATCAGAGAGGGGATGAATGGAAGACTGTCTTCAACATCCCCCTTGCAGAGAGGGGATGAATGGAAGACTGCCTTCAACATCCCCCTTGGTCACTTTGAGTATCTGGTGATGCCGTTTGGTCTCACGAATGCCCCAGCTGTATTCCAAACCCTTATGAACGACGTCCTGTGAGACATGCTCAACCGATTTATCTTTGTTTATCTCGACAACATCCTCATCTTCTCGTGCACTCTTGAGGAACATCAACAACATGTTTGCCTGGCCCTCCAATGCCTTCTGGAGAAACGTCTGTTCGTCAAACTTGAGAAATGTGAGTTTCACTCCACCTTGGTCAACTTTCTGAGATACATAATTGTCAAGGGACAGCTCCAACCAGACCCCTCCAAGATTCAAGCCGTCACTGATTGGCCCACACCCACCACTAATAAGGGACTGCAGCTTTTATCGCTGCTTTATCAGGGACTACAGCAAGGTAGCCTGCCCCCTCACACGTCTCACCTCCACCTGTTCCCCTTTCCAGTGGACACCAGAGGCATCCATCGCCTTCCCACAGCTCAAGTCTCTCTTCACCATGGCTCCCATCCTCAAACACCCAGACCATACCCTCCAGTTCATTGTTGAGGGGGACGCCTCCAATATGGGGGCTGGGGCTGTCCTCTCCCAACGCAACCCGGAGACCAATAAGGTCCACCTGTGTGCCTTCTTCTCTCACTATCTCTCCCCAGCTGAAATATATTATGACATCGGAAACAGAGAGTTGCTGGCCATCATTTGGGCTCTCCAAGAGTGGAGGCACTGGCTGGAGGGTTCCGAGATCCCCTTCATCATTTGGACTGACCACAAAAATCTGGCTTACCTACAGTCTGCTAAACGCCTTAATCCCTGCCAGGTCCGTTGGTCCCTCTTCCTCAGCCGCTTCAACTACACCCTCTCCTACCGTCCAGGTACCCGCAACACCAAACCTGACGCTCTCTCTCGCCTTTATCCCCCCAGTTCCGAGGAACCAAACCCAATCATTCCCCCTTCCTGCCTTGTTGGAGCAGCCTCGTGGGAAATAGCAAATTATGTGCAGGGCGCAGGAGGACCAACCCAACCTCAGGACTGGACCCCCCCAATCATCTTTTTGTTCCGGATTTCGCCTGCTCCCAGGTACTCCAGTGGGGGCACTCCTCCAAGCTGTCCTGTCATCCTGGAATAACCCGCACCCTCCTTTTCCTCAAGTGCCACTTCTGGTGGCCTAGTATGGCCAAGGACGTTCGGGAGTTCGTCTTGGCCTGCTGTCTGCGCCAGGGGCAAGGCCTTCCATCAACCCCCCACTGGGCTGTTGCGCCCCTTTCTCATCCTCAGTCGCCCCTGTTTCCACATCGCTGCAGATTGGGACGTCACTGGTCTACCACCCTCCGAAGGTAATACTGTTATTCTCACTATCATTGATCGTTTCTCCAAGTCCGTGCATTATGTGGCTCTTCCCAAACTGCCTTCTGCTCTTGAGACTGCTAATCTCCTTGTCCTCCACGTGTTCAAGCTACATGACATTCCTAGGGATATTGTCTCCGACAGAGGCCCCCAGTTCTCATCTCTGGTGTGGAAGGAATTCTGTAAGGTGGTGGGCGCGATGGCCAGCCTCTTCTCAGGGTACCACCCGCAGACCAATGGTCAGACAGAGCGGGCCAATCAGGACCTGGAGATCGCCCTCCATTGTGTTGCCATCTACCACCCTGTGTCTTGGAGTTCTCACCTCCCATGGATTGAATACGCTCACAATGTCCCCACCAGTTCAGCCACAGGTATGTCCCCATTCATGGCTTGTTACGGTTTCCAACCCCCTCTCTTTCCCGATCAAGAACAGAAGGTGGTGGTTCCATCTGTTAAAGAATACCTGAGGCGGGTACGTGCAGTGTGGAGAAATGTCCAGGCAGCCCTAACTCAATTGGCTAAGAGGAACAAGCGGCTGACTAACCTTCATTGCCCCCCCGCTCTGGAGTACAAGCCGGGACAAATGGTGTGGCTCTCCTCCCATGATCTCCCCCTCCAAACCGAATCACTAAGCTCTCCCTTCACTTTATTGGGCCATTTCCCATCATTAAAGTCATCAACCCCACTGCTGTCAAACTGAAGCTCCCGGACTCTCTCAACATCCATCCCACGTTCCATGTATCTCTTATCAAACCAGTGTCCTCCAGTGACCTCAGCCCTCCAACCGTACCTCCTCCGCCCCCCCAGATCATCAACGGCCACCCTGCCTTCACAGTGTCCAGGATTTTGGATGTCAGGCCCCGAGGACGGGGTTTTCAATATCTAGTGGACTGGGAAAGATATGGTCCGGAGGAACGCTTCTGGATTTCACACAAGCTCATTCTGGACGATTCCTTACTGAGGGATTTTTACTTAGAGCATCCAGACAAACCTGGAAGGACGCCAGGAGGTGTCCATTGAGGAGGATCACTCACTCAAATTACACAGTCAAATCACTCAATCAAATTGATCACAAAAATTATTCACTCAAATCACTCAATCAAAGCACTTAATCGAATCACTCAATCAAATGAACAATCAAAACACTCACTCAAATCAATCACTGAAGTCACATAATCAAATCACTCAGTCAAATCACTCACCTAAATCACTCACTCAAATTAAACAAACAAATTACTAACTCGAATCATTGACTCAATTCACTCAGTCAAATCACTCAAAAAAATCCCTAACTCGAATCACTCACTCAAATCACTTAATCAAATCACTTAGTCAAATTACACAATCAAATCACTAACCCGAATCACTCACTCAAATCAATCCATCTATCAAATCACCCACACGAATTACTGACTCGAATTGCTCAAATCAATTACTCAAATTACACAATTAAATTATTCACTTGAATTACATGCATGAATCATATAATGAAATAACTCACTCAAATCACTCACACAAATCCCTCACTGAAATCACTCACCCACTTGAATCACAGTCACCATCTGAAAGAATACACTTAAATAACAGACTTTTGTCACACATTCCTAATACACACAGATCTGTAATAAAGTGAAAAAACCTTGGGACTTTCATCTTTCATTTTCTCCCAGTCTTTCTCTTTTTGCTCCACCCTTTCTGAGGACAGCATCTTGCTAAAGAACACAATCTTCTCTGGGTTTGGACTGGGCCAAGAGAGGATGCCTTGTTTATCAACACAGCATAACACCTGAAATGCACCCAACACACACACACCCACACACACACACACACATTTTCATGGGAAAATACATTTATTACAAACTTACATTTATTTCCTCGAGACGTACTGTAATCCCACCCATAACCACTACTTGCCCAACCCTAATCTTACCCTAAC